>PIJE02000053.1:889336-959336 GCA_002895965.2 Coryphaenoides rupestris
GGTAGCCCGGCGGCAACGGAAAAGCATCTCGAGTTGTGAGGCATAACAACAGTGAAGCCCACGTTCTGTACACTGCGTACAGCCTCCTCCTCCGGTCCCTATCACAGCGTTCTATAGGCGGCCGGGCCTGCGGCTGCACCGTGGCGTCGGGCCCGGCCGGCCGTGTGTTTAAGACGCCCCGGTTCAGGATAACTTTCTCCACGGGAATCCACTGGAGAGACACTTACTTGGGTAAACATTAACAGCGGTAAATTTTTATGAAACGATAAACGATGGCTTTCACCGGTGCCAGGGCCCGCTGCGCGAGGCTGGGGGGATTTCACTCAACTAAATGAGGGGATCAATGCGGTTTGAGATTGAACGTGGCGCAGTGAGAAACTATTGATACCAATAATGTTGCCCGTTGGAGAGATTTACTGCGGCGAGTCCGACCAAACGGCGGTCCTCAGATCTGCTGTAGTGCACCTCATTGTGGAATACGACCACGTAGATCCCAGCAACTCCACCGGCATTTCTTAGGACTGCTCATTCAATTTCACCGTAGCCCACCATTGATTAAATGGAAGTGTCTCTTTTCAAAGTAAAAAAAAAAAAAAAAAGACTTCAATCTGGAACCCTGCGCTGTATTGATTGGCTCTTCACACTATAAAAGGAATGCAAAACAAAAAAGCAATTCATCTATAGACCATGAAGCGCAGAGAGGGGAGAGGGGATCCCAGGCACCGCACAGAATTCACAAATGAGGCCCATGAGACCTCCTCTACGCTCGTCTCCGCGGCCTCTGAGGCGAGGATAGCCGCACACCGACGGCGACTTTAATACAGATGAATCACTCCCCGTGAAATGCACACGCAGGGCACATCTGCATAAACCTCTGGAGTGTGGAACGCTGCCCCGAACAAACAAAAATGATATGCAAGGCGGAGAGCGTCGGCAAAACAAAGCAATCGTCGTTCATTTGAGGAGCGCGAGTCGATGAGCAGTGGTGGACACATATCACCGCCATATAAACTATAATTGCTCTCGGCGGAGGACTAAAAATCGGTAAGGAGTCCCACGGCCTCCTCGGCTGGTCGATAGCGTGGCGAGCTTCTTTACAACCGCGCTGTCGTTAAGACGGCTCGCAACATGTGCTTGAATATTAGCACGTTGAACGCCACGGGAAACGCCAGCGTGACGTTAACGTACATCCAGCCGCGTCGTAACTCTTAGTTAGAACAGTGTAATTAACGCTGGCGTCGGCCGAGTGTGTCGCAGGTTTTCGATGTCACGGCAGAAGGAAGGAGGTGTTTTAGCAGCACGGACACACATCTGTAGTCTGTGTGCTGCAGCAGCAGGACAGGCCGCGGTGTTGTGAGGATTCTGTGCTCCCATCCCAGCACACATTAGCAGATTGCTATGACATGAAGTCATGTAGCGTGCAGCTGAAGCGTCTGTGATGTACGGCCCCCCGTCCTAGTGGTGCTTCTGCCCCGGGTTGCCAGGTTAAAAGCAACGCAGGGCATGCGGGGAACATATTTTTTCAACAGAGCCGAGGACGTCATGACACAAAGTGGAAGGAGGAGATCGAAAAGGCCGAACCGTAGAGTTTGGTGTGTGAACTATTGTAATTATATTAGGCTACAATAGTTTCATTTGACATATTAACAATACAATTATATAACAAGTTAATTGTCCTATGCAACAGTTAAATGCATAAAACACCTTCAGAATGTGCAGCATGAGATGAAGCTTTGGAAGAAGTAAACATTATGTTACGCGTGATTAGACGAGCAAATGAAAGCGTGTAAGAGTGTCTGGGTGTTATATGACTTTCTGGGTGATTAATTTCAAAGCTGTCATTCGTTGGCCCAGACAATCCGGAGGCGAATTTCTACTAGGTATCAGTTGACCAATATCATTAGCAGGCTATAGAGCTAAAGCTATGAATTTATAATATTTGTGTCATGATAATAGAAACATTACCAACAGGCAGTTAAGCGGTGCTGATATTGTGTGCAGGTCTTTGCACCCACAATGATATGCATTAAAACTGTTGTAGCTTTGCATTCATAACTGATTCGTGAGACCAGCAAATATACACAGTACAGATATAACAGTATATCTATCATCATACAGTTTAGAGTGCAACATTTGGATGATATAGCAATTCATTACTGTGCATATTGAGCAGAGGTAATGAGACACAATGCAGAGTAACGCATTATCACAGCTTGTCATTTATCAATTTGCACAGAAGTTGGGCGTCCGCTCCCTGTGGTGTCGTGTAACGCATGGTGACGCCTCATTAGGACAGTAGACGGGGCCAGCCTATGGTATGGAGCTGTTAGGTTTGGAGAGGAATGGTACTATGGACGTCACTGCAGTCGGTGGGAGGATTGCCCAAGGGTTCCGAGGAAGTCATTTGATCTGCAGCCTGCAGCCTACACACACACACACACACACACATACACACATACACATACACACACACACACACACACACACACATACACATACACACATACACATACACACACACACACACACCACACCACACACATACACATACACACATACACATAACACACACATACACACATACACACACACACACACTTAGTGCACAGCCAGTGCGGTTTATGGGAGATGGCGTGGAATTAACCCCCCTCCCCCCCAAGTGATCACACACACACAACACACACGCACACACACACACACACACACACACACACACACCACATGCACACACATGCATGCATGCATGCACGCACACACACATTTACATTTAGGGCATTTGGCAGACGCTTTTATCCAAAGCGACTTACAAAGAGTACACACACACACGCACACACACATGCACGCAAACACACACACACATGCACGCACACACACATGCACGCAAACACACACATGCACACACACATGCAACGCATGCCACACACACACCACACAACCACGCACAGCACACACACACATCACAACACACACGCATGACGCCACACGCACACACACACACACACACACGCACACCTGCCAGGCGCGTTCCTTTGGCGCGGAGTGTCCAAGCCAAACCAGCTGAACAGAAGATTTACTAAAAAAGAAAGAAAGAAAGAAAGAAAGAAAGAAAGGATAATGAGCAGAGGTAATGAGCGAGAGGCGACCTACCAGCTCCGTGGTGATGTTCTGCTGAGTGGTGGCGATCATGACGTCCGGTGGTCAGGAGCGGAGATCAGTCTGCGGGCTCCCGTCCTCCGCTGCCTAATAAGTTTGTCCCGAATGGTCTCTCTCTCTCTCTTTATGTGTTCTCCTCCCCCACCCGTCTCACTATTTCCCTCTTTATCTCTCTCTCTCTCTCTACCTCTCTCTCTGTGTTCTCCTCTCCCACCCCTTCCCTTAATCTCTCTCTATCTGTTTCTCACTCTCTGTTCTCCCACACCTCTCTCCCTCTCTCTGTTTCTCCCTGTCTCTCTCTCTCCCTCTCTCTCTCACACTATATCTCTATTTCTCCATCTTTCTCTTTCCCTTAATCTCTCTCTCTCTCTCTACCCCACCCACCCCCTCATCTCCCCCCTATGGTTACACACACACACACACACACACACTCTATGCGTGCATTTTTTTTTGCGGTCTTGATCGCATATCGGCGTCCTGCGCAATCGATCCATGTCAGTTATTGATCAGCTGATCAATCCATGTCAGCTATTGATCAGCTGATCAATCCATGTCAGCTATTGATGAGCTGATGTGGACCAATGGACGGGCTGATATTGGGCCAACATCTGGATCAGCTGGATCTATGATGGCTGAAATACACCAGGAGACCTATACCTGCTGTGTGGTGATTTACAACATGTACATATCGATCATAATATAGGCCAACATAAAATTACTGATACATTTTCACCGGGGAGTTTATTGCACATTGACTCCATTGACAGTGAGATCATATATTAATTCATGCGTCCACTTCCCTAATTAAATCTACATTTAGATTTACATTTAGGGCATTTGGCAGACGCCTTTATCCAAAGCGACTTACAAAGAGTACATTTGTTGAAGGAAATAAATAATCATTATTTAAAATTAAATAATGATTACTTTGTCACCGTTAACGTGATATTGTGCGCAGTACCGTGTGCCTCCGTGTGGGGGCGCTGCTGGTCCGCCCTCAACAACAAAGGCGACAGTCTTTCGGCTGCCAGGATCCCTGAGCGCTCATTGGCTAGCGAGTAGCGAAGCCCTCAGGATCCCTGTGCGCTCATTGGCTAGCGAGTAGCGAAGCCCGCCAGGATCCCTGTGCGCTCATTGGCTAGCGAGTAGCGAGTAGCTAGTAGTCGGGTCTCATTGGCTAGCGAGTAGCGAAGCCCCCAGGTTCCCTGTGCGCTCATTGGCTAGCGAGTAGCGAGTAGCTAGTAGCCGGGTCTAATTGTCTAGCGAGTCGCGAAGCCTCCAGGATCCCTGTGCGCTCATTGGCTAGCGAGCAGCGAGTAGCTAGTAGCCGGGTCTCATTGTCTAGCGAGTCGCGAAGCCTCCAGGATCCCTGTGCGCTCATTGGCTAGCGAGCAGCGAGTAGCTAGTAGCCGGGTCTCATTGGCTAGCGGGCGGATTTGAATTGGAAGGCGACGCGCTCGACGTGGTGGACGGAGACGAGAGGCGGCGGCGAGCGGAACAAACAACAACAACAAACAACAGAAAAGCATCGTAAAGTAGCAGGTAAACAACAACACATTTATAAATACACATGTTGTTCTTTATTGTTTATCATCTGTGACTTAGTTTGACGGCGGGAAACGTTTAGTTTGATGCTTTTAATGAGTCGTGACCAGCGCTCTGTGTGGATGCGAGTCTAACGTTATTACGCTAATTAATCAATTAATCAATTAACTAATCGGTTAATTAATTAAAGATGCATTTAGGTTTCATGTTGTATTTACTGGGTGTAAATTAAATAATAGGCCACAAATTATTCTGTCACTCTGGACACAAACTGAACCTGTTTATTGTGTGCTTTGGGGATGTTTCTACATGTTAAAATACATTAATAGTTAGATAAATAAATGAATGACAACCAAAACCAAGATCTGAATGTCTTATTTATGGAGGAAAACACGTTATTGGGGTTATGGAGTCATAGGGTGACATCATGGAAACAGAGCAGTTGGAGCAGCCCTGCTGTGTAATCTGCAGCTGCCTTGTGTGTCTGCATGGACAAAACCTTCATTCACTCCCTGACATTCATGTGTGTCTTTCTGTTTCCATTTTAGATTTACCATGGAGTCTGTGGTAAACCTGCGCGCTTTAGTGGAGCGCCTGATGTCCCAGGTGGACGTGATCAGCAGTGACTGCGTGGAGCCCCGTGAGTCCCGACATCCAACAGCCAATGGTTGGTCTAACGTCGCTTCATCGACTGGCCCGTTGCTTAAAGATGTCCGCGTCTGCGTCTTGTCCCCAGAGTTTATGCAGATGGCGCGCAACTTCGAGGACTGCCGGCGGCGGTGGCTGAGGCTGGAGCAGGACCTGGGCGCCTGCAAGGAGGTGCTCACCAAGGCGGAGACGGAGAGGGGCTCGCTGGAGGTGAAGCTCAAGCACGCCCGCAACCAGGTGGACGTGGAGATCAGGCGCCGGCAGAAGGCGGAGGCGGAGTGTGAGAAGCTGGTACGTCACACGGTTTCACCTCACGCTGGTCGTAGAACGAACGACGTTGTTCATGTGGTGTGTTCAGACCAGTGATCCAGAGATGTTGATGTTGTTGTTGTTGTTGTTTTACAGGATCGTCAGATCCAGTTGATCCGGGAGCTTCTGATCAGCGAGGGTTCCACCAGCATTCAGCTGAATGAGGAACAACGCTCCGCTCTGGCCTTCCTCAATGCCAGACCTCACGTCACGGCCAACATGAACACCAGTCACAGGCAAGTCACCTGTTACACACAGAGAGAGAGAGGACTCACCTGTTGTGTTCTAGTGCTACAGAACAGAGAGAGAGGACTCACCTGTTGTGTTCTAGTGCTACAGATAGAGAGGACTCACCTGTTGTGTTCTAGTGCTACAGAACAGAGAGAGAGGACTCACCTGTTGTGTTCTAGTGCTACAGAACAGAGAGAGAGGACTCACCTGTTGTGTTCTAGTGCTACAGCTAGAGAGGACTCACCTGTTGTGTTCTCGTGCTACAGAGAGACAGAGGTCTCACCTGTTGTGTTCTAGTGCTACAGATAGAGGACTCACCTGTTGTGTTCTAGTGCTACAGATAGAGGACTCACCTGTTGTGTTCTAGTGCTACAGAACAGAGAGTGAGGACTCACCTGTGTTTTTTTCCCCTCCTTCCTAACAGGCTGATGACCATCGACGAGTCTGTGTCCATCTTGTCCGACATCAGCTATGATAAATCGGAAGACTCCCTGGTCAGCACCACCTCCACCTCTTCATCATCCGTCCTTCTCACGTTTTGTCATCATGTTCTTGCCATTCTATGCTTTAATGTCGTCTCACTAATCAGACTTTGGACTCATCAATCTAAAGTGTGATGGGGCAGATGAGCTGATATCTGGGTTCCACTTTCTTGCGCCTCATATTGGTCCCCATCCATCATGTTGCCGGAGGCTGGGCTCTGGAAGCGTGTAATTGGCAAACACAAACTCGGCCAGCAGTAGTAAACTGTGAAAAAAATAAATACAAAAAGTGTAATGGTTTCAAATCAACACGTGTAATACTAGTGAAAATGTATTTTCTTGTGTAGAATATCTATGTAACATAATCAGAAACGTGCAGTTCCTGGTTTCTGGCCCAGGTTCCGCTGTGCCGTAGTGGGACTGCTGGGGCCCAGATTAGGTTTAACGATGCGATTTGGTGGATTGATGACACGTCCTAAGCGGTTTGATTGTTTTTCTCGCACGCTAATCCCGGCGTGTTGTGTTGCGTCGCAGGACTGGGACTCCTCCGTGGTCCAGACCATGCGACTCAAGAAGCGACAAAAGAGGGTACCGGCTGCACGCCACAACACATCCACTCAGACCTCCTCCAACGTAACCTTGCAGGAGTCACTCACGCTAACGGACCTTCTCTTTCTCCCCCCACCACCACCACCAGCGCTCCTCGTCCAGGAACCATGTCGACGGCCCCCCGCTGGCCTCCAAAAGGTCTTGCACGGTGGCCAGGAGGTCCCAAAGGGTGAGTGAACCCCCGCCAGGCTGTTCTGCTCAGCGATGGGGAGGAGGGAGTCGGGACCTGATTCTCGTCTTGTTGTTGTTGTCCTCATCGTTCTTCAGCTGCAGGGGAACGAGTCCCTGGTAGCCAAGACCACGGTGACGGTCCCGGCGGGCGGCGGGGCGGTGGAGGCCATATCCACCATCGAGACGGTTCCGGAGGGCGGACGCCCCCCGTACTGGACCCGGAGCAGGAGGCAGACAGGTGAGGGGTCTGTCTGTCCTGTCTTGTCTGTCTGTCTGTATAACCCCTCCCCCACGCTTTTGATTGGATAGTCCACCACTGTCCAATCAATGTGCATCATTAAAAGTTATTAATTTTCCTGCCACACCTACGTGTGTATATATGTATAATTTAGTATTGATTTTCTTCTTGAGTGAGTCCCGTCCTCTGCTAGGTGGTGTCCTGCAAGACATTAGGGGGCGCAGGAGGCATCGGGACTGATGTGTATTGATCCGCCACAATTTGATTTGCGATATCTCCACATCTACTACGACGCCAGTGTAATCAATATTATTGGCAGTCGGGATGTGACGCACTCGCCTGTTGTGTAAAATGGAGTACAGCGCTGCTGTGGCTCATCCCTGCCCTCCTCTCTCCCCTCTCCCCGTCCAGAATCGGTGGAGTGGGACTCTGCGTCGGTCCAGTCGATGGACATCTTCAAGACGCCCGGCGTGCCCAACACGCCGTCGCGCCTGCAGCCCGGCACCCCGCAGAACACCGGCACCATCCGCCTCCACGACTTCGTCTCCAAGACGTAAAACCAAAAAGTGTTTTGGTGTTTTTACCGGTTTACCCGTCTTCACCATGCTTGTTGTTGTTGGTGAAATTATTATACATAAAATACAAACCCACAGATATGGTATTGAGTCAGTCGCTTAAGGCTGTTTCTGTACTTAAAGGCAACGTGTAAAGGCGCTAAACGATCTAAATGTAAACCTGGGAGATTGAGGCTTTAATTTACAGACACTCTGAATGTAAAGGCATCCGCAGTACGTCCTGCTGCCTTAATGTGGTATTGGATGCTCCAGGGACAAACTGGAGAGGCTTTCCTCTGCTCACCCCCTCTGTGTTATCTACTGGAGCCTTCATATGAACTTCTGAACCGTGTCGGTAAATCGCTCCACGCTGGGGTCGTCGTTTTTGTTTTCCTCCCGCAGGTCATCAAGCCGGAGTCCTGCGTGCCGTGCGGGAAGAGGATCAAGTTCGGGAAGATCTCCCTGAAGTGCCGGGACTGCCGGGTAGCGGCGCACCCCGAGTGCCGCGAGCGGTGCCCCCTGCCGTGCATCCCCACCGTGGCCGGCACACCCGTCAAGATCGGCGAGGTACTGACGCGCACCCTAACCCTAACTCATTGAGGGCATTTGACAGAGCGCTTTCAAGCGACCTACATTGAGTACATTTGTTGAAAGCCGCTGTGGTACCTGGGATAAGAGCAGAAGTGTCATTCTGAGTGCATTACCAACATCTAAGAACGTACAATATGCTAAACAATAAGTACTATTAATAATGCCAAGATGTACAAACACAAGTTAGGGTTCGGAGAGGGAAGGTGGGGGGGTGGTTTATTTAGAGTCCAGGTGAACTCTCCATCATGGAGAGTTAAGAGGGGCCAAGTTCATTAGCAACCCACTATGGGGAGAAGCGGATGTGTTCAGTCGGGCGACTGAATCAATTTGCACAATAAAGAAGTCGGGAGGTTGTTGCGGCCTCGGTAAGGAGTCAGACTTGGTGGCTGCGGTGGCGACGGGAATGCTAACTAGCTTAGCACCCTTTCACCTGGAGAGAGGGAGAAAGGGGCCTGTAACATCTATTATGCTATTCCATTTTTATTCAATACCATTGCCAACTTATTTTTATCAACCCTTGCCTATATTGTTTTTCTATAAGGGCTTATACACTGTACATGTATTATTCTGTTGTATTCTTGTGTTGTTGGTCTTTGAGCAACCTCTGGCACAAGAATTTCCTTCGGGATGAATAAAGTTCTAATCTTATCTCTTTGAGTTGCAAAGAGACTTATTGCGAAGGTTTATTACATTAACTATACGCTATAGAAGCTTTTTTTGGGGGGTGTAGTTCATATTTTCCACGACAATGTTCCTCAGAGGCCTTTATGAAGCATTGTTATTGAAGTGTGTGTCTGTCTGTCTGTCTCCCCAGGGAACGCTGGCGGACTATGTGTCGTCCACGTCGCCCATGATTCCCCCGCTGGTGGTGCACTGCGTCAGCGAGATCGAGCAACGCGGCCTGCAGGAGGTGAGGTGGTGGGGGGAGGCCATTCATTGTCCCGGGGGTGGCCCTTTTGCCGTCCCCGGGGGCGGTCCTTCGCTCGCAGTCCTTGACCATCCCGTCTGTAGACCAGGGAGGGAGGGACTCTCTGCTCTCAGCTTGCATCTGCATGCTGAAGTGGCAACAATCTTCTTATGTCCCAAATAAATTGTGTAGTTAGCGTCCACGAATGAACTTTGCGTCGTCATTTTTTTTTAATAGCTTTTTAACAAGCACTTGCTTAAAAAGCCATTATTCATTCTGCCACTTGAGAGGAGGAACAGGCTGGTTAAAGCCCTGTGAATGTGAATGGAGGCGGTATAAAGGATGTTGATGCGTAGAGGATAGGCCTCTGTATGCTTCTTCTGAAATGTTTGGTTCTTTGTTGGGTTCGTTGCGCCAGATCTCGGTATGTTGACGGACAGCCTCCTATACTCTAGTACCGCCCCAATATCGGCCAGTTCTGTGGAACTATACGAGGTAGAAGTCGAATTCGGGCGTCTTGGTGGTGACCAGTCACCGTGTGGGAGGGGCTAACCCTGCAGCCGTCTCTCTCTCTCTCTCTCTTTCTCTCTCCAGACCGGTCTGTACCGGCTGTCCGGCGCCGAGCGCACCATCCGGGACCTGAAGGACAAGTTCCTGCGTAGCAAGAGCGTCCCGCTGCTCAGCAAGGTGGAGGACGTCCACGCCGTCACCGGCCTCCTCAAGGACTTCCTGAGGAACCTGAAGGAGCCTCTGCTCACCTTCCGCCTCAACAGGGCCTTCATGGAGGCTGCAGGTGGGTGTCTGTCTCCCTAGTTTACGTTCAGGTACGTGCATGATAAGGCTGCCTTAATCCTTTATAAACTCAATATTGGTGCACACAGTATACAATTTGTATTAATTACATTTGTAATACACTGTTGTTGTTTTTCATCTTCCTAAGTATATTCATGTTTGATTCATGTGGAGAAATCAGAATCAAATCCATCCAGAGAGTAGTTGTAGTAGAACAAACTGGTCTCTGATCAGTCTGGGTTGGGGGGGGCCTTTTAGTCTGACTCAGGCCTTGGCCGGCCTGTCACTTATTTCCACATATGGGCACGGCCTTGTGTTGTTCAAAAAAACTCCAGCCAATCGGATCGCTTAACCAAATGACTCTTTCGCTCGCTGCGCTCTCGCACACTCCGGTGGGAAGTAAATTAAAAGCGACAAACAAAATTGTTCCGCTAATAAATTATTCCAGCGCTTTACTTTAAGAGATGCAAACTTTGTCCTGTCCTCTGCGCGTGGACCCCAGCCAAAACACCTGGCAGGACTCTAATGGTACAGCCTGAACCAATCTGACCAAACTTCATTTGGAAGGGACCAGTGTTGTAATGTGTTGTCACTTTTCATTGCCTCTGCGGTCCCCATCCCTTGCCCTCTCCTGACGTTGTGTTCCGTTCTGTGCAGAGATCCCAGACGAGGACAACAGCGTGGCCCAGCTGTACCAGGTCATCAGCGAGCTGCCACAGCCCAACAGGGACACGCTGGCCTTCCTGGCCGTCCACTTCCAGAGGTCCGTACCTCCTCCGTCAGGGTTCTGGTCCCGTTCACGCTTTCTAATTGGTTTCTTGTGTGCGGGAAAATCCAGGCTATTCAACCAGAATAATTGGAACTACCAAAGCCTGGATGATGGGGAATAATCCGGATGATGTTTCCTTCTCTTCCAGAGTTTCTCAGAGCGTGGCCACCAGGATGGACGTCAGCAACCTGTCTCGCGTGTTGGGCCCCACGCTGGTGGGCCACGCCGTCCCCAACCCGGAGCCCATGACCATGCTGCAGGACACCAAGAGGCAGCCCAAGGTAAGGGCCCCTCGGGGACCGCCAGAGCCGGTGGCTGCTCCGCCCTGCCAGGTTGCCAATTTGCCAGGTTGCCAGGTGCCTGCACGGCGGTGAACCGACGTCTGCCCTCTCCCTCCCAGGTGGTGGAGCGGCTGCTGGCCTTGCCCCTGGAGTACTGGAGCCAGTTCCTGATGGTGGCGAACGACCAGCCCGACGGCGCCGATCACATGATCATCGAGAACACCAACTACTTCTCCACGCCGGAAATTAAAAGTAAGAGGGCGGCAAAAAAAAGCAGAAAGCAAACTAACAGTTTGTACGATTTGTCAATTTGGTTCCTAACGTCGTCCTCTGTGGTTTCCAGTGAGTGTTCTGGGGCCGCTCAACACTCCGGAGAACCACGTGAACATGAACAAGACTCCCTCCTCCAGCTCCCTGACTCAGCGCTTGAAGTCTTCCCTGACTCCCAGGTACTCTCACATGACCGCCTTGCAATACAATTCACTCTCAACCGTTTGTCGGCCATCTTTGTAGTTTTTGTTTGTCTGAAACTGATCACGTGATTGTTTTTGTGTTGCAGTTTCGGCAGCAAGAGCAAATCTGCGGTGAGTTTCTCCCGGCCGGGACCGTTCTTCTCCTCGCCGCATCTCAAGTGATCTCCAAACCGCAGCCGTCCTAGCCGTACTTCTTCTTAGATTTACAAAAAAAAAACATGACAAAAAAAACATGGTCAGTAGCCGAATATATAAACGGCGTTATTGTGTTTTCATCGAGTGTTCTTTGCATGTTCTGGGTATTTTGGACAGATTCCTGTTTTATTGATATTTCTAAGATGTTTTGTAAAAGCTTTATTTTATAACCTGAACCGTAGGTTAGGATCCACGCAGACCTATCACTGCTCATCAGTTATGCAAGATTATTTTGAGACTTTTGGCAATTATCTTTTTTTTTATATTTATACCGTTGTTTTTTTTCTTGTCCTTACAAAGGTGTTCAACTCATGTTTCACTCAGAAGTTGAGCAAAATGCAGAATTTCATTATAAAAAATGACTCACGGTCCAGGTGACAAGATTCTGATTGAACGTGTTTTTGTTTGTAATCCCTTCTCCACGTCGGCAGTGAGTTTAAGTAGACTAGCTACACTGTCCCGCTAGTTTCTCGAGGTACCGGTCGATGCAGGCATGTGTTAGTTTTGTGTTAGAAAGTTGTGTTTTTTGGAGCGTGTCCTAGATATACCATTAACCAAGACGGACTGTTTAGCCGCTTTCACAAGGTGCATTTTACTGCCAAAATATGAGTTGGGAATTTACATATTTTTTTTGCTCTATTGGAAGTTTTTTAAGTTTGATTTTGCAGAGTACATTTATATAATTGAAGACATTTGTAAAATACATTTCCAACATTTACTTGTGTGTTTTGAGTGTCTTTTGATGAAGAGAATCCATGTATACATTATGTATCTCTATCCATTATCAGTTGAGGAGAAAACCCTGTTGATATTTTAGTATGGATGAAATTAATGTAGATTTATGGATGAAACACTCAAAGCATCCACTTACTCAAAGTGCCTTTTTATGACGTGACCTGCACACATACCTCTTGGTGCTTTGATCACCCATCTATAGCAGTGTTAATGCTACGTTCTCATTTAACTACACGTGATCTGCATATTAAAAGGCACAGTTTTAATAGTCATGGGTAGGGACTGCGGTGTGAGGGTGCTTTCCATTATTTATTAATTGCTTTAGAATTCTCAGTTTTTTTCCAGGCTTGGATCTGCGCATTATAGCTCTTAAATTATAACAAGAAGGACAAGAGGCACCCAGTATAACATTCCTTGTAAATCCAAAAATGTGAGTTTTATTAGTTTTAAATGCAGCATCATTATAATGGCAATAATGCACAAAATAATCAAAGTATTCACAGTCAATATGAAGATAAGTAAGAAACAATCACCCTGAACATTTTTCACACGTCTCAGCAATCTGTGGGTTTCAGCTTATCGTGAAATAAACACGCCGTCGTCATGTAAACATTAAGGCACCGCGTGGCCCGGCTACAGTCCGGGGAGCGGCCACAGCAGAGGAGTGTTCTTCACGTAGTTCTGGAAGGCCGGGTCCGCCCCCCAGCGCCTCAAGGCCTGCTTCTCCAGGATGGGCACCCCGCTGACATGGCGCAGCAGGAACCACACGAAGAGAGGCGACACGACGCTCAGGTGCTCGGCGCCCCGCAGGACCGTCGAGGCCGACAGCCAGAGGCCCGACCACTGCAGGATCTCCCCCAGGTAGTTGGGGTGGCGGCTGTACGCCCACAGCCCGTGCTGGATGAACTTGCCCTGGAATAGTGGTGGTAGAATGAACGTTTTATTTTCAGAAAAACCCCAAGAGTTGCATGTTTGAACTGGGAGGTCAGACAGATTAGATACACGTTTTTATCGGCAGACTCACAGCATTGTGTGGATCACGCTTGAAGAACCACTTCTGCTGGTCGGCCACAGCCTGGGTGACGAAGCCCAGGGCCCAGATGCTCCAGCCCACGTAGTCTCTCACACCCAGAGGCACCTCTCGCCTGGCAGAGTTCAGCAGGAGAGTGGGCAGGAGGGTCACGAACACCCACACGGCTGTTAGAAGAGAGAGAAAACGGGAACGACATGAATACACACAATACAACAGAGCGTGTCATTGGAATGCTAAATAAAATCCACTAACTCGAGTCCCTCGTTTAATAATGCATTACACTACAATACTCAAAGGGTGTTTCTGTATGTTTCTGTTTCTGAGTACCTTGAACGCTCCAGTATATGAAGAAGGTTCCTGGCTTGTCCCTGACGTGGTTGAACCGGCGGTCTTGTCCGTCCTTCAGGACACGCATGAACAGGAACGTCCCCAACCTGCAGCGGGAAGCGCATTCCCAGCCAGTTAACCGAGAAAATTATTGATTAACCCGGCGACGCTCGAGCCTCACAATCATTCGTTCTACCTCGGCGACCACGTCAAGGTCGTTTAAAAGGAGAGGAAAAGTACGGGTTATATATATACGTAACTCTTGCAGAATAGGCCAAGTATTTATTAGCCAGTCGATGGCTTCTGGGCTGCATGTTGTGTGGGCTACAGGAGGACTGGGATGGAGGAGGAGGAGGAGGAGGAGGGGGTCGGTGTTGGCATGGTTACCTGACTCCCCACGCGGTCACCAGGCCGGTCTGCACATTCTGCCGTACGTGTCCGGCCCCACCCCACAGGTGGCTCAGGTGGGCCAGCAGTATAAAGGTTCCTGATCCTTGGAGGGGGGGCAGCAGAATCACAAGGAGGTCAATCACAGACAGAAGGTTTTTGGTTTTTGCGTGTGTATGTGTGTGTGTGTGTGTGTGTCATCTAGTGGGCCCTAGTGTGCATGGCTCAGCAGCACCATCGCCGCTCGGCTGTGGTGGAGCAAGGTGTGCTCTTAATTAATCTTTTACTTGGGAAATCGGTTCCAAAGTACGAAGGAAGTTCAAACTGTCTGGAGTACGGACCATAGCCGAGACTCTGAGGAGGACGCGCAACGACTCTCGCCAAGGTGATTCATTTCTCTCCATACTATTCAAATTCAATCAGTTGCTAGTTTAAGTACCTGAAAGACATTGATGAATAATTGATCATTGATCCGAGATCTATTTATTTGTTTGTTGGTTGGTTTGTTGCATTGAAACGTTTTATATCTTTTCAAAATACTAATGCTGACCCTCGCTGTCATTCAAAAAGTTCTCAATTACAGTATACAGTATATGTAAGAGATGATTCATATGCATTTAAATGTCCTTCATTAGGGGACATATTGTTGTATTGTATTGTAAAAGAAAAGTAAGATTCATTTTACACACAATGAGGAAATGCATGGTAGATAGTAGATTATTAATGATTAATAGTGTTGCCTCCATGGTTTCATCATCACCACCTGAGAGAAGGTGGCAGCTCCTCCTAAACTGAGGCACTGCGCTTTAGCCTCAGTTTAGATTAGATTGAATTTTATCTAATCTAATCTAAACTGAGGCACTGCGCCTTTAAATGTGGGCGGAGCCTCGGAGCTGTTTAGATAACACGTGACTTTATGACACAATAAAACACAACTGTAACATTACATCACATAACATTACATTACATTACATTATTACTACGACACTGTATCTCTGTACATAAATATAGTGTATATACACCTATATATTATATATAATATACCTAGTAGACTGTTCTATATCCACTTTACTGCCTCATTTGCACTCTGGTTAGATGCCAACTTCTCTTCGCTGTACTGTACTTGTGCTGTGCAATGACAATACATTAGAATCTAATCTAATCTAATTACATAACATTGCATAACATAACAACACAGGCTATTCGAAGCAAAAATAACCCCGTATGTGGAACGGGGGTTGACGTAAGATTAAAAATGGCTCAAACTCAAACTTATTATATATATTATATTGTTATGCATTTTATTATTATATGCATATTATTATTATACATATTATTATTATTACTATTATTATACATATTATTATTATACATATTATTATTATTATTATTATTATTATTATACATATTATTATTATTGTGAATATTATTATTATTATTATTACTACTATTATTATACATATTATTATAATTATTACACTTATTATTATTATTATTATTATTATTATTATTATTATGAGTTACCTGCCAAGTCGTAGAACTTCTCAGTGCTGAGCGCCGCGGCTGCAGCCCAGCCGACCCACTGGACCAGCAGGTCGGCCAGCGCACACGTGACCAGCGTGCTGACCATCCTCAGGTCTTGCAGATCCTCGGGTCCTGCAGATCCTCAGGGTCCTGCAGATCCTCGGGTCCTGCAGATCCTCAAACTGGAGGAACTAATGCACCATATTATGAAATCCTGTCACCAAGCAGCCTTTTGTCCTCCTGAGTTATGTATGCGCACCAAGGTTCACTCTGGTCCACTAGTGGGTGTGGCTTAAGGAGAGCTATGCAGACCTCTGGGTCTTGTAGTCTTGAGCAAAACACTGAGGAACCCTTTATAACTTTTAGCTCATCTGCAACACAATGATCAAGTGTCAAATAATGCAAATAATGTGATTTATATGCTGTCTAATTGTTGTGTAACATGCATTTCATATATCTTTATTCCAGGAGTAGAGGTCAACACATAAACAAAAGTAAACAAATAAAAGCACCATGGCAGAGGGAAACAGTCCTAAGGGTGGTCCTGGAGAGTTCACCAAGAAGGTCCAGAGGCATCTGAGCAGGAGTAAGGAGAAGGTATCCATCCTCACACACGGACTCATGGTTCTGACTGAAGCACAGCAACGCCTGTCTCCTCTCTGTCCTGTCCCTTGTCATGTTGTTGTTGCTGATGTTGTTGTTGTTGTTGTTGTGGTGCAGGTGTTACAGAGGCTGGGGAAGACCGTGGAGTCCAGAGACGAGGTCTTTGACGGCTGGCTCCAAAGGTTTTATGACCAGCAGGTGAGAGACCTCGCTAGACCTCGACATGGTGTTCTGTGGCTCCATTTTGTTTGAAATGGTGAAGAATAAAATCAATTTCTCATTTTCAAGACTCTTTTTTCCTCCCCAGTCTGATGGGAACCGGATACACAAAGACTTGAAGATATACCTGGCAGCAGTCAGAGGTGAGCTGCTGCTGGGTTTGTAGTTGCTTGCGCCCCCATATATAACACCTCAGCACATCAATATAAATGTACGGAACTATATACTACCTTTGTGGTTGTGTTGTGTGTGTGTATAGGGCTGCATAATAATATCTCTAGCGCATAGCCTCACACAGTAGCCTGACTCCTGGACTGAACTATTGAGTATGCTTGAAACTCTCCCTCCGTGCAGACATGCGCAATGCGTCCAGGCGTCTGTCCCAGTCTCTGTACGACGCCTACGAGACAAACTGGGCGGGAGACGAGGATCTGGGGGCCATCGTGGAGGTCAGAAAAACAATACAACAACAATACAAACAGCAGAGCGTTTGGGTGGATCCCCAATGTCACACCACATACTGTAATACATCATGCACCACCACAAGCCAGCTGTTCCACTGAGTATTCCCACTGTCCGTCGGTCACAGAGCGAGGACCTCCTGTGGAACGATTGCGAGGTGAAGCTCTCGGACCAGGCTCTGCGCACCATGGAGACGTACATGGGCCAGTTCCCCGATGTCCGGGTATAACACACACACACACACACACGCGTACACACGCGCACGCACGCACGCAGACACACACATGCATGCCAATGATCAACTCAGAACACTGACCCACATATTTGTTCTCTGCTTTGTTGTAACCATAGGACAGGATTTCCAAGAGGGGAAGAAAACTGGTGGACTACGACCACTGCCGGCACCACCTCGAGTCTCTCCAGATCGCCAAGAAACGGGACGATGTCAAAATAGCAAAGGTCAGGTGGTCAAAAGGTCGCAAACGTGGCCGGCTGCATTTTAAAAATCCCAGTTAGTGCCAAAAATTATCTATCTCTATCTCATCTCTTCACATACTCATCATCGTTGTCCTCGCGGCCACGATGTGTTCACTTCCGCAGGCGGAGGACGAGCTGAACGCGGCCAAGATTGTCTACGAAGCCATCAATGTGGAACTCAAGGACGACTTCCCCGCCTTCCATGAGAGGTGAGAGGAGGAGGAGGAGCTGCTGGGCTACGTTCACGCGGCCCCTGCACCCTCACGTTTAACAATATCGTTCCTTCTCTGTTCTCGTTTCGTTTCCTCTGCAGCCGTGTCGGTTGCTATGTGTCCGTCTTCTCGGCCATTTCCTCTTCGAGAGACATCTTCCACAAGGAGATGAGCACGGTAAGGTTCGCCTCACGGTCTCCCAATTCGTATGAGATAATAAGACTTTCCTTGTGTGTTTAATCGCTCTTCGGTTTTGTGTTTGTTTGTCTCCCAGCTGAACAATGACTTGCAGCACGTGATGAAGGAACTGCAGGCACAGCACCCTGACCAGGTGTTTGCTGTGAAGGACTTACAGCGGTGAGCTTCTCTCACATTGGTGACATTTAGATCGACTGAAACTCTCCTCTCTCTGTGGTGTGTATCTCATAATCATCTTCATGTCACCCCCCCTCACCCCTCACACACAACAACAACCACATCGTAGGTACGGCTCTCTGAAGAGACGCCCGCTGATGTCCCCCAAGTCGTGGAAGTCCAGCTTCTCTGACTTCCACCTGAGCTACAGTCCCAGGATGAGCTTCAAGTCCCCTGACAGGCGGTGCAGCGGCAGGGTCAGGGGCTCTGTAAGATCCCACACCTCGGAGATGCCCTCCCCGGGGTTCAGAGACGAGGAGACCCAGTCCCTCTGCAGCAATGCCGAGAGTTCTATTTCGAAGGGCCAGCAGCAGCCGGGGGGCTCTGGGGGTCATCAGGGTCATCAGGGCCCGACAGGGGATGCGGCCACGGAGGAGCTTAAGGCAGGAGAAGAGAAAGAAGACAAGTCTGTGAAGGAAGAGGAGGCGGGAGCCCAGTCTGATCCTGCTTCACCGCCCGGGCTGGAGCAGAAGGGGCAGGGCGACACCCTGGCGCTGAGTGTCAGCAGCTCAGAACTGAACCACTCGCTCGACTCGGAGAGCTTGGATCTGCAGCTGTCGGCGGTGGCCAACGGCACGCTGTACATCGAGGAGCAGGAGGAGAGCAGCCCACAACCCAACGGCCCCGCGGCCGAGCCTCCCACCTCAAAGGCGGTTTCTCAGAAGGTTAGTGGTCCGGGTCAGGCCCGGGCCAAGTCTGACACATACTGATGATGACGCAGATGTCTGCTTTTTAAACCCCCAGCTGGAATCCTGATATGTTGTGTTTGTATTTTGTCTGGCATCCAGGATGTTCCATCAGGAAACCTGCAGGACTCAAAAAGCACATCGGTGTAATGCAACAAACTAGAAGGCAGAAGACTGCGTAGCATTCCTGTTGTTCTATGTTTTATGTATAAACTTGATGGACCAAATCATTGTATCGAAATATCTTGAACTATTGATGGCTGTGAAGCATTCTACAAATACTGCAGAGACAAAGCAGCACAGTTGATGGAGAATACCACAGCTAATCGACTAAAATCTGTGCTGATAATAACCGTAATTACCCTTTTCAAAAATCGAATTACAAAGTGATTTGACACTAGTTATTGTAAAGATTTGTTTTGACAATGAGTAAATTGTCTGTTTTTTTTCCTCATGCATTTCATACATATAACTGTTAATTAATGATGTTCTTAAAATATCACCTTCTGATCTATGACATTTTACAAATTTGTGGGCCTATAATAATAATAATAATAATGGCACCTTCAGAAAGAAGTTTGAGAGAAATTGTTTTCCAATTACAATGTTGATGACTCTGGCACAAGAACACAAATAAAGCTTGTCGATAACTAAATAACTAAATATTGTGTCAAACGTTGTGTTGCCTCTGCTGTGCTGTGCTGAAAGGGTTTGTCTGCAGGGTCGACGGGTGAACAAAATAATAATAATAATAATAATAATAATAATAACATTATTATTATGATCATCATCACACGTGTTCCACTGAGCAGGTTTTATTATGGGGGGTAAGGGGGCGGGACCACAGGGGACACGGAAGTCAGGGCCGTGCCGGAAGTAGGCGTGACTCCTGAGTGTATAAACGCAGCCGGTCGCTCAGACGTCACACCTCGGCTGCGTTTTGTGCGCTTAAAACAACACATCAAAACACATCATAAAACACATCATAAAACACATCATAACACATCATAACGCACATCATAACACATCAAAACACATCAAAACAAGAAGACGTGTCCCAGGTAAGTGTACTTCTGATGGATAATAAATGTACATTATTCATGTAGTTTGTACTTTTAGGAGAGATAAGCGCACATGGTTCACGTGTTATGGACTCAGACACGTAACTGTGACCTCAACTATCATCACGATGTCCACACTTCGTCCTTTTATTAACATCGTCCACACGGTGTGAGGAAGTTGAGTCAAACAAAAGAAATGTCAGCTGCCCTCACCTGATGACGTCATCACCGCGGGCCACACACACACACTCCTGCCCACATGTTGGTGTTGTTGTGCTCACATGTTGTTGTTGTTGTTGTTGTTGTTGTGTATGATTCACACCTGAAGACACGATCATCATTCAACATGACCTCCATGACCACCCCACCTATGAATGGTAAGAGTGTGTGTGTGTGCACTCTAACCCAAGACTTTTCCATTGTTTCCTCAACCTACCCCCCCCAACCACTAACACACAAGATCCCCCCCCCCAATAAGACCCTTATTGACTGCATTATCATTCATTGCTTAAATCAAATGTTGGAGTTGTCTTCACTTAATCACTGGAGCAAACTTTGGAGATGTGGCCTATTATTAGACGACTTGGTTATGACACGACCAGCAGTCTTACTGCAGCATTCAAAAGTAATTATTAATGAAAACCTTTGCTGTGGTTGTTTTGGGATATTTAGTGAGTGCAACACATTGCTTCAATATTTCATGAGTGTTCATGGTTGTGTTCATATTTTCATAGTTACCACAGACGCCCCCGTGCATATGGAGTCCACCGTGATCGGAGGTAGGCCGCCTCACTAACTAACTAACTCTAGCGGTTTGAAGCACCCTAATAGTCCCTTCACTCCTCTCTCTCCCCAGTGGTGATCGCGCTGATCCTGGTCACCGTGGCGGTGGTGGGCTTCCTCCTCTACCGCTATCTGTGCCACAACAAGGGCGCTTACCGCACCACCGGTGAGCCCGCGCCCGGGGAGGACTTTGCGGAGGACAGCAAACCGAACCAGGCCACCAACGACAAGAAGGAGTACTTTATATGAGCCCCGGTTCTTGCGGACCGGCGCGCCGAGGACTTGAATCATGGACCTTGTGAGCCACACGGAGAAGAAATGGGCGAATTGTTATCATCCGTTGTGTGCCGTCTGCCATACACCGCGTGGAATGTGTTTTTGCTGCAACAGCCCATAAGCTGGAGTGGAAAAGGGGGGGGATGAGGATGAGGAAAAGTGAATATTGATGTGGGGAGAGCAGCCGCCTGGGAGAACAGGTGTGTTCAGGCACCAGGCGACCAGAGCAGGTGGTTGCCTGCATTTAGTCGAGGTCATCGTTACCATCGACTGCTTTGACAATCAATATTTTAGCCATGGCTTGTTTTTACTATGCAGTATCTGTTTTTATTTCTATTTTTCCAGGACAATGTCACTACAGGAATCCTTTTTTTAAGCTGTCAAAACATATGTATGACTGACACATGCTTTTTTAAAATGTTCAAAGTGTTTTCCTCTTGTTCCACGTGCCTTGTGATTGTATGTTAAACATTTTTACTCAGAATCGGAATTGTACGTTTTGCCAAATATACAGGACAATGAACACATCTTTTGGAATCTGTCGTTACTTGTGAGAATTTCAACAATTATGTCCAATATGACAATATTTTAACTTGATTCCATGAAACGCCACATCTAGACTATTACAGTATCTTAATGTCATCAAAAATGGTGCCCAAACTAACTTGACAAGCTGCAAATTGACAGCCATCTTGGATTTGCAGTTTGCATAATAAAAACAATTACCTTCATGGAATTATTGATGAACAATGCAAACGACTGGACATAGACATTTTCTCGCAGTACTACAAACTATGCATTTTCTAAACAAAATCAAGATAAACATGGCCATTTCAAATTTCCAAAATAACCTTTATTCTAATTTGTCATTTTAAATTTTAAGTTTAGTATAAAAAAAGTTAAGTGCACCCAAGTTCTTTCAAAGATTTCTCCTTGACGTCTCAGCAAATTGTAGTAACACTCATCTCCTTTTAGTAATCTTAAAAGATAGAATCCATACCAAAGCTCACCAAATCACTTCAGTACACATTACAAAATAGTTTAGAGAATCCCTGACTATAAATGTCCATAATCCATCAAAGACAATTCCATTCCATGCTAGCTGTGGTTGGCATAGCGACTACTGTTGAAGCTGAAGTTTACAGTACGTTATATTGCTGGGACTAGGCCACCATTCTGCTGCATGACAAAACACAATTAGATCTTAACCAGGATAGAAATATCATGTCATGACAAAAGAAGGTTTAAGGGCTGTGGCCAAAAAGAACAAAATTGTTCAAAGCTGAAGAAAACACGAGCACATTTTTGCAGCCATGCGTCGGATCCTTCCCAGCAGTGAGTTGTTTCTCGCCAGCTCACGTCAGACTTACGACGGAAAAATACACGAAACAAGGAAATCCATTTGACAATGGAGTTAGTTGTGCTGGCCACAGCGATTAAAACCAAGTGCTATGTCGGATACCCAGGGACACGTTACTAAACACCAACATGTGAACTATATCAGCTGATTGTATCCATACCGGCAGGGAATCCCTGCCATAACCTTAATAGTGAATATTCATTCATAAGTACATCATTAGTACATTAATAGGCATAAGTGTCCTGGTGAAGTCGGTGTGTAGACAGTGATACTAGTGAAGGTAAAACTGCATTTTATGAACAGACCACGTTTAATGTTTAAGAAGTATTCTAAAATACTAAAATTCTACAATGTACAGAGTCGTCATACGTTTGTTACCAAATAAATGAACATAAAAAAGTAGCTGCTATGCTGGAGTCTTTGCAGGTTTTCAGAGCATCGTACATTAATTCTGGCTATCATTAACATAAAGGCTTTTGTAATGATATGTTGGCTTTAAAATCGTGACTTAAAAACATTCACATCACATTCACACATGGTAGCACTATAGACCAAGTCTTTGGTACAACCAGCTTCTTGGCTACACAAAAAAATATGTATTAGGCTAACAAATAATATAAAAACAATAAAAATCTGCATATAAATAAAAAAAGAAAAGCAGAAATAAAAGGAGTCACCTCGACGGCTGTGAATGGTTACATGGATATTAAAAAGGTATAATTTCCTAAATGTAATAAAGGTTTTTAAAACAGATCATGCCAGAGTACATACGTAAAATACAAGAAGAAACAGCAAGTAAAAGGTGTTGCAGTCCGTACAATAATTAACTAAGTGTAAAAACGCTGGGTATCCGACTCTAAAACAACAAATGGTAGAAAACCGAACGACTAAAATGTTGACACCAACCACTCCATTTCACTCAGCTCACTATTTGGACTCAATTTTAAATTCCTTCCTTTAGGTTTACTTAAGTTACTTTGCTTTAATATGCGGATATCTCCAGTGCTCTTTGGCACTTGTTCAGTTTATCTACCAGTTCCCCGATAAGGTGCAGTAAACCACTTAAGAGACCTTATTCTGTTCCAATTCTTCTAAATTTGTCAGCCGACGTGGACGCTATGCAAGAGATTCTGCTTATAGCGTTCAGGCTTCATTGTTCTCCATTTAAAACAATATGGATATTTTTAATGAACCCTGTGAAGAACTTAAAACAGAAAATGAATATGAAGTTTATTGTGAAACATTTCAAATATGTGGTTTACAAAAAAAGTGACAACTAAAACACTGGTTTTTCTAGATTTACTTCAACATGAGGACCAGTGTGGGGTGGGATTTGGGATTGACTGGAAACGACAGAATCGGATAAAAGGGGTTCATGGAATGACGTTTTCCTACATCCACCCTAGGCGGTGGTCTCAGTCAATTGTAAAAATGCCCCAGCAAGTGGAATACTGCACCTATTAACAGGGCTCTAAGTTATTACATTCTGTTAGGTGATATCAGTATGGTGGCGTGACGGGTCAGCCTTAAAAGGGAGGCATGTGGGGGGATGTAAGGGCATAGTCGCGCTGGAAGAAGGAAATTAAGAATACAGGGAAGGGGGGGGGGGGGGGGGGGGGGGGGGGAAGGGGAGAAGGGAGAAGGGGCGAGGGGGGGGTGGGGGACGGGACGTTGAGGAGAATGGCTTCCGTTACCAGATGGTATAACCTCCAGTGGAGCCACCCAGGAAGAAGTTATTCTTGCGCTGTGTCATGACAACGTTAGCCCCCTGCATGGCCGCCAGCTGGGCCGCGTTCGGGGGGTGTCCCGGAGGTGGGGGCTGCAACGCGACAAGAAACGGGGTCAACACACAACCGACAAACAAACAAACACCCCCAATAT
Organism: Coryphaenoides rupestris; assembly: GCA_002895965.2. Taxonomy (NCBI): domain Eukaryota; kingdom Metazoa; phylum Chordata; class Actinopteri; order Gadiformes; family Macrouridae; genus Coryphaenoides; species Coryphaenoides rupestris. The sequence goes on from PIJE02000053.1 coordinate 913,725, forward strand.
TCCTGATGTAGGGTTACACGGAGGAGCACACTCTCTTGTTTACTCGGATGGATGGATCGAATCGTTGTTGTTCATTATTATATCGCAAAATGCTATTCGCTCACCGGAATGGACACGCTGCTGGTGGCGCCGAAGCGCGCGCCGGCATCGTAGCCGCTGTCCACCATCACCGTGGAGCCCGGTGGGTACATGGCCGCCATCTGGTAGTAGGCCATGGGCACGTTTTGGCCCACCGCACCCAAGGGGATGTGCTGCTGCATGGGCATGAACATCTGGGCCCCCGGGTACGGGGAGGACATCTGGGGCACCTGGCCGGGCACCTGGGGCGGAAGCATGAACCTGGGCTGGTAGATCTGTGTCAAAAGATGGAGGAGAGTTGATTTAATACATGGTCAATGCTTTGTGACTGTTCCCTAGGCCCCGGCCCCCACACACTCTGCATTCCTTCAAGGTCTTGTCCTTGTTTATTAAGGGAGTTGTATATAATATATATACAGACACACATTTTTTTCTTGTTATTTTATGTTTTTTGGCTACTTTTTCTTTTTGCGTACTGTCGCCTGCCATGTCGCAAGAGTTTCACTATTCAGAATGTCCCCGTTTTATGATGTACACGTGACAATAAAATAGGGGTGTGGAAATTTCTCGATTCTAAGATGCATCGCGATGCGGACATGTACGATTCTGCATCGATGCAGTGACAGAACATAATCGATTATAGCCTACTAACGTTGATGTAAAAAAAAAAAGCGCTGGCAGCGGCTATTTTCAATGCAAACCCTATGAAGTTCAGCGCTTTTGGTCGCTCTGCTCCCAGTGCTCTGAGTTGAAAATAGTTCAACTTTTGGAGAAGCGTCGCGCTCATCAATGTCACGTCTCTCTTGTCAGCCAATCAAAATTGAGGAGGGGGCGGGACATACGATATCAACATTGTCAACAAAGGCGGAGGAGAACCTTATACAGGCCGTCATGGACAACCCAGTTGTACTACACACAAAAATCTTTTCGAAGGCACCACTCATGTGGAGAGCTGCTGCCAATGCCAGGACGCGATGTCTCTCCATTGTTTCAAATTCATTTATAATCAAAATAGACGGGATCCGCTAGTGCAGGCCTGGCCAACCCGCGGCTCTTTGTCTGGTTTCATGGCTCTTACGTTCATATTGAATTTTGTGGTTTTTTTATGGCTGTCAAAGTTAACGCGTTATCACAGATGTTGCGCCAAGGATGCGCAATGACGCTACCGTGAGGCGCGCGACGGGCTCCGAGTCAGCGTCTCTGGGGGGGGGGGTCCGTTAATTTGCGGTTCTGATGGGGGTGGGGGATCCGTTAATTCGCAGTTCTGATGGGGGGGGCGGGTCCGTTAATTCACGGTTCTGATGGGGGGCGGGTCGGTTAATTCACGGTTCTGATGGGGGGGGGTCCGTTAATTTGCGGTTCTGATGGAGGGGGGCGGGGGTTAATTCGGAGCACCCCCGAATTAACTAGATAAGATTATGAAAATGTTATTGCCCTGGCAGTGGCTACAAATATTTGTGGTGTGTGTGAGAGGAAGAGATGGGAGATGTTCATGTGTGTATGATGTGGCTCTTTGCAGTAACACAGTAAAAAAATTGGCTCTTCGTCTCTGACTGGTTGGCCACCCCTGCGCTAGTGTGACGTCACAACGAAGGAATGTGGAAGCGCTAGAAGAAACACGTGAGAAGCGCTCTGAAAAAGAGGTTGTGGTTATTGAGCTGCATCGAGATGCATCAAGATGCATCGTAGAATCGAATCGAATCGTGGACAGCTGAATCGTAATCGAATCGAATCGTGAGGCCAGTGAAGATTCACAGCTCTACAATAAAACACTTGACCAACACAAACTTGACTTTGACTTTTGACTTCTGACCCTTTGGGGGTGGGGGGGTCTAGGGCTAGGAGGGATGTCATAAATATATGGCCTGTGAAGCCCTTTGAGATTGTAACTGTGGTTAAGCTCTACACACATAACTTTGACTTGACTTGACTTGACTTGACTTGACTTGACTTGGCTCAATACTATCATGTGGACCAGTACACAACAACAAGGCCATGTCAGTGACCTCAGGTTAGCGTGTCGGTCACCTCAGAGTACGCTGGGGGTGCGTCTGTGTACGGCGGCGCCTGGGGGGACACCTGCATAGCGGGGGGGTAGATGGGGGCGCTGCTCTGCTGCGGGTACAAAGGTTGCTGGGGGTAGGAACCTGGAGAGGAAAACACACACACACATAAACACACATACACATATTTGCCTCCATACATTTTCATATTTTGACTGTACATTTGTAAATCTGTTAGTTTATTTGTATTATTCTGTTGATTTCTCTATTGTTTTATTGTACTGTATTGCTATGCAACCTGGCACAAGAATTTCCTTTGGGATTAATAATAATTTCTATCTTATCTTATGTTATACATACAAGAGTTAATACAAATAAAGATGACACACATGGCCGTCATGGGCAAATGTATATACAGTATAGGCCTATGAGGATTTTAGCTGTAGCTGATGGATGATAATTGATCAACTGGATAGTCATATATAATCATATATAATCATGATAATAATTGATCCACTGGATAGTCATATATAATCATGATAATAATTGATCAACTAGTCATATATAATCATATATAATCATGATAATAATTGATCCACTGGATAGTCATATATAATCATGATAATAATTGATCAACTAGATAGTCATATATAATCATGATAATAATTGATCAACTAGATAGTCATATATAATCATGATAATAATTGATCAACTAGTCATATATAATCATGATAATAATTGATCAACTAGATAGTCATATATAATCATATATAATCATGATAATAATTGATCAACTAGATAGTCATATATAATCATGATAATAATTGATCAACTAGATAGTCATATATAATCATGATAATAATTGAGTAACTGGATAGTCATATATAATCATGATAATAATTGATCAACTATATAATCATATATAATCATGATGGCCTCAAGACAAATCCACATTTTTCCTGTTAAATGCGGTGGTAGATTTCAGATTTTAAGTCTGTTATTCCCCTTTTAGTGTCAACAGATGGAAGAAATATATATATAACTGAAGTCAAAAGACATATATTGTGATATTGAACATACGGTATGTAACGTATTGAACCAGACAATAGGAGATCATCAGGGAGGGGACACTGATAACGACACTTAGGAATATGTTGACGTGAAATGATGTTGATGATGCTGATGAAGGACGAAGACTAAATACAGAATATAAACCATCATCATCATCATCCTCCTCTTCATCGGGTCGATCACAGAGACGTTCATATTAATATAACATATGACACACATGACGTGACGTAACGCGACGCAGACGAGGCTGACCTTTGTTGTTCATGGTGGAGATGTTGGGTGTTGAAGTGTTGAAGTATTAAGACGTTAACTATTGAGACGTTAAGTATTAAGTATTGAGACGTTAAGACGTTGAGACGTTGAGACGTTCAGCGGGAGGCGCGAGGATTCTTCAGGCCTTCTGACACTTCCGTGTTGTGGTGGCGCTGCGGTGACGTCACCCGTCCCCTTCCCCGGAAGTGACGGCGCCCCCTACAGGCTACAGGCGGCGCCGCTGCTGCCGCTTGCTGAGAAGAGATGCTCTTTGGAATGGAATTTTTGTATTTTTGTATTTTTATATATATATATATATATATATATAGCAACTTTAAAAAAGAAGAAAAAAATAATGATATATATATATATATATACCGGTATACATATATATATATATCATTATTTTTTTCTTCTTTTTTAAAGTTGCTGGGAATAGATGCTCTTTGGAATGGAATTTTTGTATTTTTTATGTATTTTTGTATTTTCTGTATTTTTATATATATAATTATTATTTTCTTTTTCTTTTTTAAAGTTGACTTACTTACCTGTATATATTTACTTCTTTATAAGTATACTTTTTATTTACCACTCGCTTTGGCAATGTAAATGTACGTTTCCCATGCCAATAAAGATCTTTACATTGAAATTGGTCTGGTGCTGGTGTCGCTCCGGAAATGGGGCGGGATTCGGTATCCGGATGCCGCAATCGCAAGTTCCGCTCTCTTACTTCTTATCTCATGAGCTGCACTGTACACCCCAGTCGCCATGGAGCAAGAAGAAGAATGACAAGGATAGACACGGAACGTGTTGACACGTGTTGACGAAGCAATGTCCGACAGATGGAACGGAATCCGATATTCCCTCTACCGGAAGTCCCTCTATCAGAAGTCCCTCCTTCTTTCGCCTCTCTCTCCACTGACCGATGAAAGCCATGCAACGGAAGTCCCGCCCCCTCTCACTCTCTTTTCCATAATAACGCACATCTGGACCATCCTCGTCCAGGCGTTCCTTCGTGAGGTGGAGCGCCTGGACGGGGATGCTGTTATTGCGGCGTGTGAGAGGAGGCGGGACTTCCGGGAGATCAGTGGTAACAAAAGCTGGGGACATGAAGCAGCCAGGAGACACATTTAGTTCACACTTTTTATTATTATTATTATTATTATTATTATTATTATTTACACGCATGTAGACCGCTCAGTGTATTATTAAGGATGGTATCTGCAACCAACAACCTGTCTGCACGGCCTCTAAAGTGTCCCATTGTTTTGATATAAAACTTTAATTTAATAATAATGAGTATATATTACAACAGTGTGTGAAACTGTAGGTTTTTAATGAATTGATCAAATCTATTTAGCACATTTAACACATTCCCCCTGTCAGGTATTAATAGGTTGTTCTGTATATATATATATATATATATATATATATATATATATATAAATAAATAAATAATATATACACTACACATACAATAGTATATTTATAGACTAAATACTTAAACAAAAAAACAAAAAAGACAATCTGAATACTAATGTAGTAATGTATTAATGTAAAACAGTGCTGCTGGCCCTTTAAGGGGCCCAGGGCTCCGAGCGGATATTTTTCAATGCATGTGGTTTTTTTTCCCCTCCTTGCATAAATTATGTTCATGACGTAGTGCGAAAGGGCCACATTCTTGTCATTTTGCTTCACTTTACAACACACCTGAGCGTTATTAACATGTATTAACATGACGCCCGACGGCTTCAAGAGGCTCTGAGGAGTAGAAAATCAGCTTTAAACACCCAGGAGGAGGAGAAGAAGCAGGAGACTCCCGAAGAGTCCTGATCATGCAGATGGATGATCCATTGTGTCTGGACGCGGAGGAGTCTGTAATCATGAGGATGATGATGAGGATGAGGAGCTGGGACGAACTGTGACAAGGAGCACAATTAGGAGGAGGAGGAGGAGCAGGAGAAGGAGGAGCAGGACAGCAGGAGGACAAGGATCTGCGGGGTGAGTTGCGCTCCATCCCCGCCGCCAGACGACTCCGGGTTAATATGCAATGCGTGTAATTAGCATAATTTATATATTTATGATAAAGAGAGAGGATCCGCGTTATATTGGGTCTCCGGGCGCCGGGTCGCTCTCACCAGGGGGGGGTCCCCCTACCAGCGCTCCCAGTCTGTCCCCCAAACCCAGTGGTCGACACTTTTATTACCCAGGGAGTGTGGTGGTGGTGGGGGGGGGGCTCATTATTATATAATCATGATGGCCAGGTGAAGTTTGGACAATTCTCCTTTTCTGTCCACCTGCCACAAAATGCTGATCCTTGTGCATATATATATACAGTATATATATTGCATTTCTATTTTGGTTTATTCAATTGCAACCAGTACAGGGCGATCCTCTCCATGCACCTCCGGTCCAAAGCAGAGAGGGAGGGCCCTGCTGCTGAGGCCCATCACAAATAATCATCTATTCATAGCCAGACAGAAATAACCCTGAATCAAAGTAGAGAAGTCCCAACCATGTGGCCATGTGTTGCCACCCCCCCCCCCCCCCCCCCCCCCCGCTCCCCTCCACACACACACACACACACACACACACACACACACACACACACACACACAGCCTCTCACAACCCCACACCATGAAGGGTCCCCCCTGTTTACCGCTGTTTGAGTTGAGTAGTGTTTGTAAAGTAGAAATATAAGTGACCCCGGGTGTTTGGTGTCTTCCCTGTGTTGCCGCAGAATGCCAGGTGCACAGGGGCTGTTAGTGTGCTAGAAACATGGACCGCCAGGACGACCCCCCTGCTAAAGATGCCCCCCTTACTGTCAATGAGCAGGTACCCCCCTTCTTCTCCTCCTCTTCTTCCTCCTCTTCCTCCCTCTAACTACAGGAACACTAGGCAGCTTGGATGTCACTAACTGATGTCACCTCCATGTACCATATCATCATAATTGAATCATGAGTAGTCTGCACAACATTGACAACGGTTCACTGCCACCTTGTACTTGATGCTTTTGATATTTACCAATCTGCCGCCATGCTTTATTGATGTTGATGTTTATTTTTTTCCTGCGGCAATCATTCTATGTCGACACGGTCAGGAAACATAAGCAATGCTTCTGGTTTTGAGTGCTAAGACGGTCAAAGGTGGCATTGTTTGAGCTGCGTGTTTGGCTGATGATGCACGCGTCCGTGTGTTGGTGTGTTGGTGTGTTGGTGGCGCTGTGCTCTGTTCATCTGTCTGGGTTTGTGTTCATGCTGTCCTAACATGTGCTTGGCTTCTCTGTTCTCCGTAGCCACTCACTGTCTGACTGCAGAAGTGTCTTTTCAGCCATTTAGCTCCTGCACTTTGACATTCCCTGCCAAAGACCCCCCAGGTACGCATCCTACTGCCTCCTCCCAGCATTTGTCTGCCCCTTGCCCCTCACCTGAGGTTGTCTTGCTGCCCGTCCCTCTCAGGACCTCACCTGTCTCACCTGCTCATCACTCACACCCGTCTCACTCTTTCCGACTACTGGGTGCACTCTGGGAAGGTTAGCTGCGTAGAGCTAATGAGAAGAGTTACTGAAATGATCATTTATCATAAATACGAGCTGCTTTGTAAAGGAAAAAGGGGGTTTGACCAGAATGGATTGTGTTGACCGACAAGTGGATACTATTGGATGTTATTGTTTGAAAAACATCACGCATCAGGTATGGTTGATACAGCGACCATACCTCCTCTCTTAACACCTCAGCTGTAGCAAGCCATCTTCCAAAGGGATGGCAAGACACCGATTTGCGTTGCACTCAACCCGTTTCCTTCTGGTTAACCCTTGACCCCTGACCCCGTGGTTTCAGGTGATTGTAATGTCCGGCCATGAGACGATCCGGGTGCTGGAGGTGGAGGTGGGCTCCTCCACCACGTCCTCGGTGTCCGACGACAAGCTGGACTCTGGGGCGGAGGGAAGAGACGACCACGCCTCCAAGCAGTCTGACACCAGCCAAGACACGCCCACCGCACCCCAGATCGCTGGAGGGGCCGGTAATTATATAATATATATAACATGGTTCTGGTTATTTTTGTTGTGTGGCAGCTCACACAGTTCACACATGGCAACTATACTTTAGGTTTAATGTGTTAAACGTCATTGGTCTGGGATTTGCTCCAAATTGAAGCAATGATGTTGTCGTGGATGGTCCGATTTTTCCCGGGAAAAGGTTGACAAACGGAGCATTTAAAAGCTTAAATTACCAGGATCCTTTCAAAACAGCTTGTATCAAAGACTATGGTATCACAGTGTTCAGTTTTGCCTACAGAATAGAAAATATTTTCACCTGGCCAAAATAAACTCAAACCTGTTGTGTGAACACCTCTATCTCTGTCTGTCTGTTCAGATGTCAGGGAGCAGCGGGTCGTAACAGTAGACGCTACAAGCTACGCCCTTCAAACTCTGGCCTCGGCCGTTCCTATCAGCGCCGCGCTGCAGCAGACACACGCAACCGTGCCCATCAACGTACAGGCGTGTCCACAGGTACGGTCCCCACAAACACCAGCCACTGTGCCCGTCAACGTACAGGCATGTCCACAGGTACGGTCCCCACAAACACCGGCCTGAACAACACGCCACACGTTGTGGACTCATTATTACTTCTCCATCACCACCGCTTCCCCCTGGAGTCCCTCTCTTTATTCAAAAGCAACCGCTAGATTACTGCACAGGGCTGAACTCATCATCACTTTATCCCCTCAAGCTGCTGACGCAGGAGGGCTTAACCACGCTGATGACGGGCATGATGGCCCACGCGGGGACCCTAGGCCAGCCCCTCCTCATCCCGATCAGCATGGCCGGCTCCCTGGGGGGCCAGGGGGGCTTGGCCGTGCTCACGATCCCCACCACCAACGTGGCAACGATACCCGGGCTAGCGGCAGCCACCGCCGCCGGGAACCTCCTCAAACTGCCCTTAGCGAGTCTGCAAGGTACCGGGACCTGTGTGTGTTTGATTAGATGATGATGATGATGATGATGATGTAATGTGATGAAATAGAAGAGAAGAGAAAGAATGCATGATCACTCAAATCAGGCATGTAAGGTAACAAGTACAATGGAATGCTTACTCCCCATTCGCTCCTGCAGTATTCTTCTAAACAAATTCAGCAATAGAGAGGATGTTATGCATTAAACTGCATGTTTAAGGAAAAATAGGATTACAAAAATGTAGTAATTACGTGCTAATATAAATTTGCAGTACTAGTAAAGTAATGGTATGTTTTGCCTTTATGTTCGCGATATACTCTCTGATTGCTCAGCTGAACATAACAATGACTGATTCCGAGGTCTGCCTTATCTTCTCTGATCTCTGGAATCCTTTTGTAATTCCTCGATGATGACTAATGTTTTCATGTCTCCATGTTTTGTCGTCAGCGGCAACAGTGCTGAACCCCCTGCAGCCCCAGCTGCAGACCACCGCCACCACGATGTTCCCTCCGCAGACCGCCACCCTGCAGCAGCTGATGGCTCCGCCAACGCAGGTGACCGGCGCCCAGGCGACCAGCGGCCAGGTGACTGCAGCCCAGATGACCTCGGTGGCCACCACCGCCTCCATCGCTCAGCCCAGCATCTCCGTAGCGGCCCTGCAGACTGCAGGACTCTCCCTCAACCCGGCCATTGTGAGAACGATACTTACTTCTGCTGTAGGTTGTAAACAGACTGAGGACTACCTCAAGCCAGTTCGGAGCACATCTGTGGTAAACAGAGATCGACAACTTAACTTCACCATCCAGAGTAAAGTGCATCTTGAACTGTGGCACTAACAGTTCAGAATACATGGTGAATGGATTACATTTATACAGCCTCCTGAGCTACTGCCGAGAATAACACTTGGTCTGTTACGATGCCGTGCAAACAAAATTACCGGTGGTGCATCCACCTGCAATCATGATGATGACACTGTCCAGATGTTTCTGGCCGTGATGAATGGGTGAAGCGATGCTCAGTGATGTGAAACATGTGTCTTGTGTCCAGTTCAGCGCTGCGTCCCTGGGAGCACAGCCGCAGTTCCTGAGCTCCCTCACCTCCACGCCCATCCTCGCCCCGGCCATGTCCAACATGGCTGGACTCACCAGCCAGGTCATCACCAATGCCCAGGGACAGGTGCGACTCACCTGCTGTCTGCTTACACTTTGTGTGTATGGCTTATTATTATTATTATTATTATTAATGAGCCATACACATATTATAAATAATTGTAAGATTAATAAAAGCTGTTATTAGTCATGAAATATGTAATTTCGGTGGACTTTTACACTTAAGCCTATCCTAAATTGTGATCAACGCTACAAATGTTTAACAGGTTGTTGTTTTCATGTTATGCAATCCAACAATGATTTATGTATTTGTTTTTAGTTGTTGGTTGAATTACGGTTGAATTAGGCTAATGTAGTGTTTGAAGAGCAGGCCTTAAAACTGTATTACTGAAACACCTGAATAATATTGTTGCTCTCTGGTTGTCTCCAGGTCATCGGGACCCTCCCTCTCCTGCTGAACCCCGCCTCTCTGACGGGCGGAGCCACCACTCACACGCTGCCCCTCCAGGGTCTCCACCTGCAGACCATCGCCCCCCAGCTGCTCTTCAACGCCCAGGGCCAGGTGGTGGCCACGCTGGGGGGCGGAACCACGGCCGCCGCCATGCCCACACCTGCGGCCGTGCTGCCCAAGGTCTCCGCTGCGGCCGTGGTATCCAAGCCCAGCCTGCAGGTAGAGTCACCTCAAATAAACCCACTGTGGGAGTGTGTGTGTGTGTGTGTGTGTGTGTGTGTGTGTGTGTGTGTGTGTGTGTGTGTGTGTGTGTGTGTGTGTGTGTGTGTGTGTGTGTGTGTGTGTGTGTGTGTGTGTGTGTGTGTGTGTGTGTGTGTGTGTGTGTGTGTGTGTGTGTGTTTGGTGGGTGGGTGGCTTAATTGGCCTCACCTGGCCCAGTTGGAGTCTGGGGTGGGTGGGGCTACAAACCTGGAACACTTGCTAGCATGCTATTGCTCTCTGAGTGTGTGTGCGAATAGCTGACTTAACCTGTGGTGCACTGATTAGCCAATGCACCACAGGTGTGTAGCCCCGCGCCCCCCAGACTCTAACTGGGCCAGGTGAGGCCAATTAAGCCAGCCACCAAACACACACACTCCCATACCTACCAGTTAGCTAACCTGTCCGCTATTGACATTTCATTTTCATCGGCTGCTGTGATGATGTATTACGTATGTCGTGGGTTTGACACGCGGTGCCCCTCCCCCCTCCAGGCCTCGGTAACGACGGTCGGCCAGTCGCCCATCATCATCGCCCCGCAGCAGGCGCAGGGCGGGAAGGCAGGCGCCACGACGCCCGTCCCCATCTCCTGCGCAGACTTGGCCACCGTGGGCCAGCTTGTCGGCAGTACGCACACCTGCTCCTCCTCCTCCTCACAGCCCAGCATGACTCCCACAGCAAGATATTTATAAGTGGACTAAATTTTCCTTCTCCCCCCCCCCTATCACCCCCCCTCCCCAAATAGAGCCCCAGCATGCGGTCAACAACGAGGAAGGCATTAATCTGGAGGAGATTCGAGAGTTTGCCAAGAATTTCAAGATCCGCCGTCTGTCCTTGGGGCTGACGCAGACACAAGTGGGGCAGGCCCTGACCGCCACGGAGGGTCCTGCCTACAGCCAATCAGCTATCTGCAGGTAAACACCACTGCCCTGCCCCCCCATCCCCCACCACCCCCAAATACAATGCATCTTCATCAGCATGCATTATAATGTACATTTATGTAGTTCATTTAGATTGTATAATAAATAACATATAATGTAGAGGCTGCTTGTAATGGTAATTGAGATGAAATAAGGGCAATCCCGGCTACAGCCGGGCCGTGCAACATGTGTCCCAGCAGGACAACGTTTAATATCCGCTCAGCAGGAACTGGGCTGCTCATGCACAGGGCTGGTTATCCAGCAGGTCTTGGACGTTAGACTCTTGGAAATTACACATTTGGGGAGCTTACGGTGTGTGTGTGTGTGTGTGCTGTAGCCATGTTGGATGACCTTTGATTCTGAGTTAACCAAACTGAGGGGTTGTTGTGTGACACCACGGCAGGTTTGAAAAGCTCGACATCACGCCTAAAAGTGCCCAGAAGCTGAAGCCGGTGCTGGAGCGGTGGCTGGCGGAGGCGGAGCTCTGGAACCAGAAGGGCCAGCAGAACCTGATGGAGTTCGTGGGCGGCGAGCCGTCCAAGAAGCGCAAGCGACGCACGAGCTTCACGCCGCAGGCCATCGAGGTGCTCAACACCTACTTTGAGAAGAACGCGTTGCCCACGGGCCAGGAGATCACCGAGATCGCCCGGGAGCTCAACTATGACCGCGAGGTGGTGCGCGTGTGGTTCTGCAACCGGCGGCAGACGCTGAAGAACACCAGCAAGATCAACGTCTTCCAGGTGCAGTAGCGCGCAGCGCCCTCTCCTGGGCCGGGGGAGCTCGGCTTGGACCTAGTAATATGCCGGAGGGATGTGGAGAGGGAAGTGATTGACAAGATGTGGACTGCGTTGTATATAGCCACAGTAACTTGAATGAAAAAATAAGCGACTTTCAAGAAAATGAAGGAACTGGAAGACAAGCGTCATGAGAGAGTCGTGAAGAGTATGCAAACAGAGGGTTTTTTAAAAGGTATGTGTCGGTACGTATGTGTCAGGTGGTCACAGAGTCAGAATGCATGATTCTATATCATCAGATATAATAATAATAATAACATGTTATTACTCTTCAATATATAGAATTGGATATTAAAATGTTTTTTTTTACACTTTAAACCATTTTTAAGTGACGGTGTAGCCTATATATGAATGGGAGGAATCTTTGGATATATAACACCAGCCATTATGAATTGTATAGCTGCTAATTGCCCGTTTGTTTTATATATTCTGTACGCTGTGTTCATGAAATTCATTGAGAGTGTTGTGGTTTGAAGACAGCTTTCTGTTTCGTTCACCGATCTAACGGCATCTAAAAGATCTAAGACTGAGTCCGTTGTACATTTGATTTTGTTTCAAGGTAAGCCAGGTGTTGCTGTGAAATGTTGCCTTCATAAAAGTGTTCATGGGCTAATCTACATTTCACAACATGTCCTGGTTGAGTTGTGCCAGATAAAAAAACAAAACTATTCATAGTATGAGTTTATAAATTGGAGCCGATAAGAAATGAAATTAATGGTGAGGAAAACTTGTGGTTCCAATTCTCCTTTTCAGAGATGTATGAATCATGTTAGTGTCTGCACGTACGTTCTGTACAGTCGTGTGTGTTGGAGACAAAGGAGAGGCTGTTTATGATGCCTCTGTCTCTCCAATAATGCTTTGCACTTTAGTGGACATTGGGACAAGCTAAATGGTTGCATATAGTTTGTATGCATTCATTATTTTTTTTTACTTAACCACTTTGGGGGAAAATGTAGCAGATTTAAAAAAATACAATCAACATGATGCCAAATGCCATCTGCAAATGTTAACATTATGCATAGCCACTTGAAATAACTTGCTCTCTGTAATGTCCAATTGTAATGTTTACTTTATTTTATTTTATTTCATCCCATAGTTTCATTCAAATATTATACTAGGCCTTCTTGCCAACCTTTTCCAAATGTTATAAACATTGTCGTGAAATGGAATGGGTCTTTGAATCAAACGCTAAAACGGGCATCATCAAGAACTGTTCATCTTAATGTCAAGTAACAATTTGGTTCGTCCAGCACAATCGCATAATTTGTTAAACCTTGTAATAACAGAAAAGTGTCATTTTTGAGCAAATAAAATCTAAACTTGTTACACATTATATCATGATACATTGTGTTCCATTTGAAATTATCTCTATTATTAGCTTTGTACCCGAACGTGATTCTTAGTTTGTAGGTTGTGTGGGTTGAAACGTGGATAGAATCGAATAGAATAGAACTTTATTAATCCCCAAGGAAATTCTTGTGATACAAATGTGAGAGATGTTCCATTCAGTCATGAGGTTATTTTATTTAGTTAGTTAATCTCAGTCTGCCATGTCTGACATAAGCAAGAGCTCAACACTCCTAATTATAGCAGCAAAATATAAAAGAATAAAGTATCCTGCAGTGTATTCTCCTGGTGCAGTTCCCCCGCCGACCACTAGAGGGGGGTCGACCCAACGGGGCGTGACTTCCACCTCACGTGACAACGAAGGCAATACGCGGAAATGACGGCGATTATATAATAGAGAAGAAGAAGAAGAAGAAGAAAGATAAACAAACAAACAAACAAAGGAAAACGTAAATAATAATAATAATTATAGTGATTTATTCTCAACGAGACTGCATTTATTCGCTGTTTTATAGTCACAAACACCTTTTAGACAATAACTGCGTTGCCCCGGAAAAGCGGAGCCGGCGGCTACGTTAGCATGTTAGCGTGTTAGCGTGTTAGCATGCAGGCTAACGGCTAACAGGCTAACTAGGCTACCAGGCTACCAGGCTAACAGGCTAGCAGGTTAGCTCTGCGGTTCAGTTTGTTTCAGTGAGGAGTCGAGGGACGAGGCGATGGCGTGAAGAGCGTCCGGCGAGTTGCTAGCAGAGCCCCGCGCAGGTCGGTCCATGTTAGTGTCCATGGGTATCGGTGCCTTATAAACATACGCTGTTGGTGTCAGGTTTATGGTGCTATAAACATACATGTTGTGTTTATGTTTATGGTTGTGCTAAAAACATACATTGGTCGTGTCATGTTATGGTGCTAATAAAACATACATGTTAGTGGTCATGTTATGGTGCCTATAAACATACGTGTTTGGTGTCATGGTATTGGTCCTATAACATGCATGTTAGTGTTATGTTATGGTGCCTATGAATCATACATGTTAGTGTCTATGTTTATGGGTGCTATATAACATATATGTTACTGTCATGTATGGGTGCTTATGAACATACATGTTAGTGTCATGTTATGGTGCTATGACATACATGTTAGTGTCATGTTATGGTGCTATGAACATACATGTTAGTGTCATGTTATGGTGCTATGAACATACATGTCAGTGTTATGTTACAGTCATATAGCCGAAACTTAGGTGGTGACTTCCTTCCATGTGATGTAATGTTATGATAATGTTATGATAATGTTACTGTGATATCAACTTGGATGGTGACTTCCTTCCATGTGATGTTATGGTATGGTATGGTTATGGTTCTCTCAGGGCTTCATTCACAGTCTTTCACTTTCCTTCCTCCACCAAAGTGTTGGCGTTTCTTCTGACCGCAGGTGGACTAGACTAGTTTACCTGCTGGCCCTGACCCTGAGCACCGTCGCCATGGCGTGGGCGCTCAAGCTGCCCCTGACCGACGAGGTGATCGAGTCCGGCTTGGTGCAGGACTTCGATGCCAGTCTCTCTGGCATCGGCCAGGAGCTGGGGGCCGGGGCCTACAGTATGAGGTAAGATAAGATAAGATAGAACTTTATTAATCCCGAAGGAAATTCTTGTGCCAGGTTGCATAGCAATACAGTACAATAAAACAATAGAGAATAGAATAATAAAAATAAACTAACAGATTTACAAATGTACAGTCTGCTGCTACTACTGCTGCAAGGCTGAACTAAGACCAGCCTAACTGCTGTGTTCAGTCTAGACTTGTGTTTATTATTACTGGTGTGGACGGACTACATTAAGTAGCACAGAGCAGCCACACGTGGATTAGGTGTGAAGAAGTTATTAAGTTTGGTGTCCCATCAAAATATGCCGTGTTATTGTATTGTAACCCGGTCTAAACACACACACAGCATACGGAACACTAAAAGCTGTCGTCCAGAGTCTAGGCAATGCATGAAATTGATCATTTGCATTACACGTTAAAATCGATTGTCTAAATTGATGTGCACGTATAATAACAATAAATACAATCACCGACTGTAATATCTAATTTATGTCCAGAGAAACATTTTTCAAGTTTAAAATGGTTTGAAATTGTCTGTCATTTTCAATTCTGTCACGCAACATACCAAATATGGAGTGACCCAAAAATAGTATTAATTTCCTACCCTGCCCACCCTATCTCCAATATGGTGTTTTAAACCCCCCCCCCCCCAAAACAGATGGCTCTTGGCGATTGTGTGCGCAATTAAATGTGATTTTGCTGACTTGGGCGAACTGCTTGGAAACCAACACACGCGTCCGTGTTGATTTAGCGTTACCCGAGCCACTGCTACCCCTGCTAAGAGCCTCCTCATCGCTCAGATTCCTGGGTTGTGATGAAGACCGGGCTCCGTGGGCCGGAGACGCCGCTATTGGCTGCCGTGGTCGTTGATTATCTGCTAGCTCAGGGAACAGAACATGTGGGGATGATCTGAAAGTGGGCCCCGTTATTTATGCCACTAGATCGATACAAATCTCACACCTCTCGACCAAACCCGACATTTCATGTCAAGTTTACCCAAAGGAAATAATTCCCAGTTAGGCCATTCATGTGGTTTTAAAATGTTCTTGTGAGCATGATTAGCCATTCCAAGCGGTTTCAAACACCGGTTTCATCTCCGGTATTTGACATCACAAGTGGGAGTGTACACCCAGATGTACTGTATGCTGGATAGATCAGCCTACAAGCCTACCCAGTGGACTGTAGCAACTGGTATGAGGCTGATCTATCCAGCATACTTCTAGGTGGACACTCCCACTTGTGATGTCAACAACCGGAGATTCTGAAACCGCTTGGAATGGCTAATCAGGCTCACAGCTGGTGGTATGAATGGTCCTTCAATGGTTTTTTTAATGTTCTTGTATTCCTCCAGCGATGTGCTGGCCCTGCCCATCTTCAAGCAGGAAGAGTCCAACCTGCCCCCGGACAACGAGAACAAGATCTTGCCCTTCCAGTACGTGCTGTGTGCCGCCACCTCGCCGGCCATCAAACTGCACGACGAAACGCTCACCTACCTCAACCAAGGTCAGCAGCGTCGCACTCGCAACCTCAGGCTTCACACCACGGACACGACTCTACTGAATACAGCGTAACGTTTATTAGAAAGATTTGAAGTGATGATGACATGGGTGTCTGTTCACTGCTTGTTGCAGGACAGTCTTATGAAATTCGAATGCTTGACAATCGGAAAATCGGGGAGCTCCCTGAAATCACGGGCAAACTGGTGAAGGTAAGCCTCCAACATCGCCGCTCACTTGTGAGTTGGCGGGTGGTTAATAATAACATCCATGTATTTATGCCATGATATGATGCTCGTGATCAGCTCAGATTAGTTAACTTATGACTTAGTGGTGGTTAATAATAACATAGCTCAGATGTTGTTTCCATTACTGTAAGGTTGCATTACTGTAAGGTAATTTAGTTGTCTGATCTTTAAAGGAGCAATATGTACTGTACTAAATCATAAAATGACAATTATATATAGTTTTATGATGTGTATTACTGTGCATTATATGGAGGAGGAGGGCAGAGACAACTCTCCCCAATGTTGTGACTGCTGTGCCCATTTTAAACGCTCACTGTCACTTCCACATGAAGCTCCTTTAACATTTTCTTGTTGTTGTTGTCGTTTGTTGTTGGTTCATGTTCCCGTTGCGTTGCCCCGTCTCCCCTCCCCTCTAGAGCATCATCCGCGTGGTGTTCCACGACCGGCGCCTCCAGTACACCGAGCACCAGCAGCTGGAAGGCTGGCGCTGGAACCGGCCGGGCGACCGCATCCTGGACCTGGGTGAGCTCAGGGCAACACCAGCCCTCGCCCTCAGCCAGGCCCTGGGCTGCTCTGATGGGATACGCAGAAGGGGGGTGGGGGGAGATCTGGCAACTCGTGGCAACCGGATGTTCATAAGTCGGGACCACAATGCTGAGGGCTCTCGGTAGCTTGATGCTTTGGTGTTTTTAGCTGTGTTTGCCAGAACGGGTTCCATCCAGCGAACCATGGGTCATGTTGTGGGAAAGTTTGGTGTGCGTGTGCGGAGAGAACACATTTGACCGTAACCTGTTTCCCGTTGATCCCTTTCAGATATCCCCATGTCAGTGGGCATGGTCGACCCTAGGGCTAACCCCACCCAGCTTAACACTGTGGAGTTCCTATGGGACCCCTCAAAGAGAACCTCAGTTTTTATCCAGGTAGCACCACAACCCAACACTTGGTCTGTTACCGCTCACCTCCCTCCTGAATCTCTCCTTCCCGTAGCGAGACGATCAGCCGTCCACGACTTTTGTTGTTGTTTTCTTGTGTGAACCCTCATTGTGCTTCGCTAGTTGCTTCTGCTCATCGTACTTCATTCAGGATTCGGGCATCCGATTTGTTCTGATCTCAGAACACTTCTGAAGAAGCATACAGAGGCCTTTAGACCTTTCCTGTTGATCCTCACCCAAACCCACAAACACATTTGCCTGGTCGTCCTCGCCGCTGTCGCCTCGTTCTTCTTCTGTTAAAACCCACCGATGTGAAACGTGAGACGTGTGCCCCCCCCCCCCCGTGGTCCTGTAGGTTCACTGCATCAGCACAGAGTTCACCATGCGGAAGCACGGCGGAGAGAAGGGCGTTCCGTTCCGGATCCAGATCGACACGTTCAAGGAGAACGACGCCACCGAGTACACGGAGCACCAGCACTCGGCCTCCTGCCAGGTCAAGGTCTTCAAGGTGAGGCACCTGTCTTCTGTACTTGTTACCCTCGTTTACTGTTTGATTAACGGGCTCCTGTACCACCAGTATCACAGGTGTCATGAGCCATTCCAAGCCCTTTCAGAATCTCCCACCAAGATGTATGCTGGATAGATCAGCCTTACCCAGTGGACTGTCGCACCTGGTATAGGCATACATCTGGGTGGAGGACACTCCCACTTGTGATGTCACTAGAGTGGGTATTCTGAAACCTCGGAGCGGAATGGCTCATCACGCGCACACCTGGTGGTATAATCGGAGCCCTTCAGGCCGTAGCTCCTGTGGTGTCTGTCCTCGTTGCCTGGCGACGTTAACGAGCCGACCTTAACGAGCTGACCCTGGCCTCCTGTGTGTTGCTCAGCCCAAAGGTGCAGACAGGAAGCAGAAGACCGACAGGGAGAAGATGGAGAAACGGGCGCCGCAGGAGAAGGAGAAGTACCAGCCCTCGTACGAGACCACCATCCTCACAGAGGTGGGTGTGCGGCTGTGTGTCTGTGAGTGAGTGAGTGAAAGGTTGCTGGTTCCATCCCTGGCTCCACCCCCCCCCCCCCCCCCAGCCGTGTCGAGTGTCGAGATGTCCCTGAGCAAGACACCCTAACTGCTCCCGACCAGCTAGCTGTTGCCTTGCAGTCTTCCGTGGTTGACACCGCCGTCGGTGTACGAATGTGTGAATGAATGGCTGAATTTGAGGCAATAGACAGGCCACCAGATCTGAAAAGTGCTATAAATACCAGTAGTCGTTGTTGTTGTTGGAGTGTTTTTAAGGTCATTGAACCACCGCCGCCGGTCTCTTACAGTGTTCCCCGTGGCCGGAGGTGACCTACGTCAGCAACTCTCCGTCCCCGAGCTTCATCAGCACCCAGCACACCACGTTCCCCGTGGTGGTGGCGGCGGTGGCGGCGCCCGAGGGGTACGGCTGCACGGCCCCGGCCTCGTGGACACGGCCCTGCATTAGAAATAACATACGTGTGGAAGTTGAACTCAAAGTAGGCTCCTCCCTCCGTTCAGATGTATTCATTTACATCTTAGTTTGTTGTGTTTCTTACAGGAACGGATCGCCCAATCATCAGCCTGAACCGGTTGCCCCGGTGGTAGAAGTAAGTGTTTATGATGGATTTATATCATTTATGTTTGTTTTGAACGTTACCCTGGGTAGCTCGAGGTCATATCCCGATTGTCATTTAATTTCATACTTTTTACCCCTTAAATGGTCACCGTCTCTTGGCTCTCTAGTGCGACAGATTGCAGTTGGGCTGTTTTATAAAACCGGGTCTAATTATGGTATTTTAAAAACCTTTGAGGTTCATCCAGACTCCAGCGCTGAACTAAACAAAGAGGCCCTTCTTTTCATAGCGAGCTGAAGGCCAACCTAGCGTTGCGTTCTTAAAAACGCATCGCATCGTTTATAGGATCAACGAAACCAAACGAGACCAACAGCAATGAGGAGCTTGAATGAATTCGATAACCTTTAATTGCTATCTATTGCATTTTAAGAGGAGGCGGTTCATTTAATCTTCTGTTTCACTTGTTGTATCTTTTGACTGCGTGATTTCTACTGTTCTTTTCTCTGTTGCATTATCAACTGCCTGTTCGGTGGTCTGTTGGATTATCTACTTCCTGTCCTCTTTCTCTTGCGTGATCCACTTCCTGTTTTGTTTGGAATTTAGAGTTTGTACGTAATTTAAATCGGAAGTAGAATGTTATTTACGTCATGCAGGCATTTAAGACATTATTAAAAAAAGAATGGTGATAACGTCATTGTTTGCACGTGTATCGTTATGCATTTAAATATGTATCCTACATCAATGTTGCACCTGTTGACAGTCGTGTGTTTGCTAAATGGTTCTCATCCTGTCCCATGTTTCATCCCATCTCAGTGAACTCCCAACATGAGCACTAAAGTTTGTATGGCTGACGATGTAATGGACCATTTTAATTTGAGGTTTTTCTTCCAGACTCAACCTTTCACTTGTTTTCAACCGTACAATGATGACGGCATAAAGGCATGTTGTAATTCTATTTATTCACAAAAATATTCAGTTTACGGACTGAGGTGTCGGCCGGCCGTGGTTATTAATATGACATTATTGAATGTTATTAATATGCTCTGATGTGATTCTGTGTTCAGCAATATTATCCACAAGGACCAGGTTTTCCAACGAGGTTATGATATCCATATTAGGAATAAATTGTCCTCATTGCAACCCTGATAAAAGTCACAAATTAAATTCTCACGAGCATTCTGCGTAGTAAACGTTCACAAAAGGCGAAACCTCCTCTGAAGGAATTCACGGACAAATTCTGCAGAGCAAAGCAAGAGAACGGCACCGCCAATACAAAATACGAGCATGGCTGCTTCTGTCAGCAGAACGCCCCGTAATTGTACCGCTGGTCTTGTGCATGAACCAGCTGCAAGATGGCTGTAGCCACGACGACACCAGGGAACCAGGAACAATGTCCTAATAACGGGTTCCTTTGCAGCCTCCAAACAGACGGCATAGAGCCGATGACAAAGAGGATCAGGTGAATTTGGTGCGCTCCGAGATCCTCCATTTTAGTTTTCCTTCTGAAACGTCAAGAAGTGCAGCGATTGGGAACCTAGGAGTTGACAACAACGGGCAGGCTAGGAGAGAGTGGGAGTGGTTCACCTGGTGGTCTAATCTGGACGCTCAGCCGTGTTAACATTTCCCCGTCCTCTCTCTCTCTGTGTGTGTGTGTGTGTGTGTGTGTGTGTGTGTGTGTGTGTGTGTGTGTGTGTGTGTGTGTGTGTGTGTGTGTGTGTGTGTGTGTGTGTGTGTGTGTGTGTGTGTGTGTGTGTGTGTGTGTGTGTGTGTGTGTGTGTGTGTGTCCGGTCCGCTTGTCGATTCCGTTCCGCTGCTCAGAACCTGCTACCCAAGGCCACGCCGCAGGACGCCCAGCAGTGGCTGCACAGGAACCGATTCTCCACCTTCAGTCGCCTCTTCACCAACTTCTCAGGTCAGCGGGCGCCTGGTTGTCCTGCGCCCGGCGTGGGGAACGGACACCTTTTTAAGTTTAGAACGGTTGTTTGGTTAGTGATCACAACCATGTTGCGTTCACACAGCACAGAGGACAGTCTGCTGCAAAACCCCGGTAACATCACGAGGGAGCCCCCATAATCTGTTACATCTGTTTTTATTATTGTAGGATGATATCTCGGCACAAATCAACTGCACGGGGGCCTCGAAATCCCCGATGGTTTTGTGAATTCGAGAAGACGGTTAAAGGGTTAATAGACGTTAATAATGTTTTTAACGTAATGTTGGTAAATGCTACAACACGGTTCAGAAGGTCTGTGCGGGGCTCCGTGAAGAGTCTCAGAAGGGTGGTGGTGTTGTGACGGGCTGGTGTTGTGACGGAGCCTGACGGTGTTGTGCTCCAGGGGCCGACCTGCTGAAGCTCACGAGGGAGGACGTCATCCAGATCTGTGGCCCCGCAGACGGCATTCGGCTCTTCAACGCGCTGAAGGGACGGTGGGTCCCCCGCACACCACCACGCGTCCACACACACACACACACACACACACACACACACACACACACACACACACACACCCTGTGTTGGGAGCCCTGCATGGAGGAGGGCGTTTGGTTAAAAGCCTCTGTGTGTGTGTGTGTGTGTGTGTGTGTGTGTGTGTGTGTGTGTGTGTGTGTGTGTGTGTGTGTGTGTGTGTGTGTGTGTGTGTGTGTGTGTGTGTGTGTGTGTGTGTGTGTGTGTGTGTGTGTGTGTGTGTGTGTGTGTGTGTGTGTGTGTGTGTGTGTGTGTGTGTGTGTGTGCAGGGTGGTCCGTCCCAGGCTGACGGTGTACGTGTGCCAGGAGTCTCCTCAGGCCCGGGAACAACAACAACAGAAACATGAGAACGGAGACTCGCCCAACAACACTTTCTTTGGTCAGTCTGCATTCTCTCTCTCTCTCTCTCTCACACACACACACACACACACACACACACACACACACACACACACACACACACACACAGGGCTGTACAAACCTGTTTTCACTTTTGCTCCAAATTATTCAAATTCCTTTTTTTCCCCACAGAGCAAATTAGGTTAAAAAAAACAAAGGGTAGTGGTTTTACATTGACATTTTCATAATTTTAACTGAAAACCACAGGAGCTTTTTTTTTATACATTTGTATTAGAAAATCGACTATAAATACACTCTCGTCTGCCTGCAGTCCACGTTCAGTATCACGCCATCTACCTGGAGGAGCTCACCGCCGCCGAGCTCACAGAGAAGATCGCTCAGCTGTTCAGCATCTCGCCGCGGCAGATCAACCAGATCTTCAAACAAGGACCCACGGGAATCCACGTGCTCGTCAGCGATGAGGTGAGGGGGCCGGCCATCTTCCTCTCCTCCTCCTCCTCTCGCGCCCCCTTCCTCTTCCTCGCGGGTTGTTTGTACTTATCATCAGGGATGCGAGAAATACCCCAAAACCACACGGTCCAAATCTCACATAGATCTTTTTTATAGAGCACGCCGGCGTGCAAAAAAGTCGGCAATCTCGTTTCCACCAAAGTACACGTATCTTAAGTCAGCTCAACTTGTACTTAATACAGTCTGGGTGCCTGCTTTTTTAGTACCTGCTTTTTCCAGCAGGGAAGCGTAGGGTAGGTTTATCCAGCGGGGAAAACCCTACATATTTGTTTGGATTGTGTTTTAGTCAGGCTACAGATTGTGCAGAAATATTGACCAAACATGATTCCCCCTCCCCCCATGTCTTCATCAGATGATCCAAAACTTCCAGGATGAGGTGTGCTTCGTTTTGGACACGATGAGAGGTAAACAACCAAAAATCAAAAACCTCCTCGGTGATTAAATGGATCTAATTAAAGTGTTTGTTTGTGTGTACTTAAAACATTTCCTTGACCGTTCCCTTCTTCCCTCCTTCCACCAGATGAGACGAGCGACGGCTATCACATCATACTGAAGTGAAGCGGGAACGCCCCTTTTTTTCTCTCTCTCTCTCTCTCTCTCTCTCTCTCTCTCTCTCTCTCTCTCTCTCTCTCTCTCTCACCCCCCCACCTGATCGAGCGCAAAACTCGCTTTCTTAATTAGTTGCTTTTATTTTTTGGCCCGCACGAAGGATAAGACTCTGTAAACGGAGAACACTTGACCCTTAGGATTCTCTCTCTGCTGCTTCCTGTCCCTGCCCCCCCCCCCGGACGCTGTGATGTAAACATGGCGGTGAAGCGTGAACCGATGCCACCGCACCGCACGCCACACCGCACAAGCTTGTTGCCGGGGGGTGAAAGCGGGCGTGGCGTGCTGTGTCGCGTGGAACCGAGGCAGCGTTTCCTCCGCCCTCCTCTCTGATCATGCGACCACCGTCGTTAAGATGGCCGTCCACGCCGCGCCAGCCCGCGTGTTGGTGTCTCAAGACGACGGGGGGGGGGGGGTCGTGGGAGCGGGGGATGGCCGTGTGTTCGGTGTTCCGGGGAAGCGATTCCTGTATTTGTGGATGGCGGTCCCCCACCCCATGAGACTGCGACCTGTTTGGGCGATTTCTGAACCTTAAATTTGTTAGTTTTTTTTTTTTTAATGTTTGTAATGTATTCATGACAAATCATGTGTTTACATTGACTGTTTTTGTAATCGGATCGTTTTAGCAAAGCTGTTCCTCTTGTCATCATTTGGTTTTTTTAAATGTCCAATACTAATTAATGAAGTCGTTTGTTCGGTTGTTGTGTGTTCCGATGGTGTTCGAGATGTCGTCTGCGTCTCATCTTGCCGTGATCTTAAATACTTCATCATCATCATCACAATGTGCACTGTGCTTCTTGCCCTTCTGCCGTGACACTACAGGTTGGCGTATCGTGATGTTGATACGTGATTTATGACCTCAGAGTCTGCGTTAAAGTGTGGTCATTGCACATTGTGTCCCTTTTCATGCCCTTCTCTTTGTGACACATGCATGACCCACGCAGACTGCGGTCTGGGGAGCCGTCTTGCTGCGCAACCAGAGATGATTATTATTAAATTTGCGCTTTAAATGGGCCGCTGAAGGGAAGCATCGTGTTACAAGCGTATAATAAATAAGTCCAGTCATGTTTTGCTATGAGCTCATCACTGAGACTCTGGTCTCTCCTCTCTGGGCTGCAGAATGCAGACAAAAGAGAGAGAGACTGCACTCACTGCACTACATTTCCCAGCATGCTCAGCGGGCGGGGCGGGCATGTGTGTGTGTGTGTGTGTGTGTGTGTGACGTCACCAGCCAGTATATCAGGCACCCGGCGGCGAGCGTCCTGCTCCATTGTTACGTCGTGACGAGCAGCAGCCGGGCGGCGGCGGCGGCGGCTGGGGGATGAAGGGCGGCGACCCGGCACAGCAACCGCAACGTTTGGACGTCGAAACCCGCCGGCAGAAGAACCCGTCGTCCGTCGTCTCCAGACCCGAACCGACCCGCTCCTGACCAGACCCGTCCGTCGGCTCCGACCCGCTCCAGACCCGTCCCGACCCTCTCCAGACCCGCTCCAGACCCGACCCGTCCCGACCCTCTCCAGACCCGTCCCGTCCAGACCAGGCCCGTCCCGTCCAGACCCGCTCCAGACCCGACCCGCGTCTCCCTCCCCGGGGGACTTTCGTGCGTTTTCCGTTCCTATCGTTATATCGATCATGTGCAATAAAGGTCCTCTAGCCCGTATGACGTCACGCTGGTCATGCAGCCTTTAAGCGGAGCTGGTGGTCTCGGTCTCGGTGGTGGTGGTGGTCTCGGTCTTGGTCTCGGTCCCGGTGGTGGTGGTCTTGGTCTTGGTCTCGGTCTTGGTCTCGGTGGTCTCCTCCCGGGTCGCTGGGCCTGCACCGACCGATCCGAGGGGTTGGGTCTTTTTTTTGTTGCATTGTTGTATTATTGCATTAAAACAAAGAAAAGACCAGAGTGTTGAGAGAGTCGACTCCCATTGAAACCACACCGAGCCCCTTGGATCCGGTCTCTGGAGTCCTGATCTCTGTCCCAGGTAAGGCTGGCTTCAGTAACTCCAGGTGTGGGGCAGTAGGGGTGACCTATGCATGTCTCAGGCAGTAGGGTGACCTATGCATGTCTCTCAGGCAGTAGGGTGAGACATGCATGTCTCTCAGGCAGTAGGGTGAGACATGCATGTATCAGGCAGTAGGGTGACCTATGCATGTCTCAGGCAGGAGGGTGATCTATGCATGTCTCTCAGGCAGGAGGGTGACCTATGCATGTCTCAGGCAGTAGGGTGAGACATGCATGTCTCAGGCAGTAGGGTGAGACATGCATGTCTCAGGCAGTAGGGTGAGACATGCATGTCTCAGGCAGTAGGGTGACCTATGCATGTCTCAGGCAGTAGGGTGAGACATGCATGTCTCAGGCAGTAGGGTGAGACATGCATGTCTCAGGCAGTAGGGTGACCTATGCATGTCTCAGGCAGTAGTGTGACCCATGCATGTCTCAGGCAGTAGGGTGACCTATGCATGTCTCTCAGACAGTAGGGTGAGACATGCATGTCTCAGGCAGTAGGGTGAGACATGCATGTCTCACCCTATGAGAGACATGCATGGGTCATGCATGAGAGACAATTTTTGTAGTGCAATAAATTAATGATAAGAATTACGGTTCTGGAGACGCTCTCTCACGCAGCCTGCAGGATTGCAGACACACACACACACAGCACTGTCACCTGAACCCGGACATGGTATTTCTGAGGCACTGATGAGGGATTAGTGGTGGTTACAGCAGCAACAGCAGTGTAGTGACTCCCACCCCTACACACACACACACACACTGTAATCAGGAGCTGTGCTGTTAGCAGATTCAGAGGAGCTGCAGAGACACAATTTCATTCATGCATCCCCCTCCTCCTCCTCCTCATCAACTGCTGCTTTTCTGGGTTGCCGTGGCAACGTTCCCAGACCTGATGAGCTGGGTGTAGGATTTCATGCGAGGAGGCGGAGGAGGTTACGGGAGGCAGAGTGACGGTGCTCGAATACAGATGGGTGGTGGTGGTGGTGGTGGTGGGGAAATAACCGGAAGTGCACCTCGTCACCTCATTTCAGTATTTTCCCCCCCTCCTCCTCCTCCAGGCTACAGTTGCGTTATTGAGGAGGAGGAGGCGCTGCCATCGGCTCATTCATACAGTAGTTTGCTCCTGTTGTCCTCGGATGCCCAGGAAGCCATTACAGCATTACAGTACAAAGCTCTCACGGATATCATAAACACCACCCACCACCACCACCACTGTGTCTCTGATCACTGGAGGTCAGATCTTTAGTGGCCCGGCTCGTTCTGCCCGTTCTTCCACCAAACACTCGTGTCATGTGGGGCTCAGTCCTGAACACGCCGCCCACCTTGTAGGGCTATTTATGTTCCTCCAGACGCCTCCACCACCGCCGCCGCCGCCGCCGCCTCGAGTCTAAATAGTTTCCCGGGGCGACGAGTCGATGACCTGCCTCTGCTCCCGCCTCCTCCCCGCCTGCAGGTTCCATGGAGGCGGGCTCGCCCCTCGGCCTCAAGAGAAGATATGAGGAGGTCGACCAAAGCTCGGCCTTCTCCACGCCGAAGGACTCGGACGATGAGGTCTCCTGCAGCGACAGCGGCGACAGCTGTGACAGCCTCAACCCGCCGTCTGGGGCGACGTTTGCACGTATGTGTGCGCACACACACACACACACACACACACACAGTATGTTACTGCATTACATATTGTTCTGTTCTATTACGCCCCGTTCTATTAACTGTAACGTTCCATTGTTACATCACAGTTCTGTAACCCTGTGCTACAATGCATTTTATTGATGACATTATGGTCTATTACATTGTTTTCTAATACATTCTATTCTCTTACATTGTGCTTCATTATTGCCTGTTCTGTTAATATATTTCATTACTACACCCTGCTATTACATTGTATTACATGATGAAGCTAATTTAGTACACATTTCCATTCAAAGCGTCTCTCTCTCTCTCTCTCTCTCTCTCTCTCTCTCTCTCTCCCTTTCTCTTTGTCTCTCCACCTCAGCCACCTCCATCCTGCGGCGCCACCACAAGCCGCCACCAGGAGGCAAGCGTGTGCGCTTCGACCTGGTGACGGTCTACTACTTCCCGCGGCGGCAGGGCTTCACCAGCGTGCCCAGCCAGGGGGGCAGCTCGCTGGGCATGGCGCGCCACCACTCCTCCATCCGCCACTACACCCTGGGAGAGTTCGCCCGCGAGCAGGAGAGCGGCCACCGGCTCGCCCTGCGGCAGCACCTCCGCCAGGAGAAGCTCAACGCCCGCAGGCTGAAGGTCGGTGCGGCGTCGCTCGTGCCACAATCCTACGTACGTGTGGCTTAGCTCGGGGCTCCTCCAAGGACACAGCCAGGGTGGTGTTGAGAAGTTGGGTTTACTGTAAAGATTTGATAAAATGACGAGCAGATGGTACTTGCTAGCATGCTAGCGCTCCCTGAGTGTGTGTGTTGATGGCTGACTTCACCTGTCTGCCACTGATTAGCCAATGCACCACAGGTGTGCAGCCCCACCCCCAGACTCTAACTGGGCCAGGTGAGGCTGTAGCCCCACCCCCCCAGACTTTAACTGGGCCAGGTGAGGCTGTAGCCCCCCACCCCCAGACTCTAACTGGGCCAGGTGAGGCTGTAGCCCCCCACCCCCAGACTCTAACTGGGCCAGGTGAGGCTGTAGCCCCCCCCCCCACCCCCCCAGACTCTAATTGGTCCAGGTGAGGCTGCAGCCCCACCCACCCCCCAGACTTGAACTGGGCCAGGTGAGGCTGCAGCCCCACTCCAGAGACTCTTAACTGGGCCAGGTGAGGCCAACTAAGCCAACCACCAAACACACACACACTCCCACCGTCGGTGTGGCCTCCGGTGTTGGTGGTTCTTGACGATTTTTGTATTTTTTTTAAGAACCACGCATCCAAACATCACAGGCGACATGATACTGCTGCACTCCCTTGGGTCCTCGGCAATAAATCTGCCAAGAGTGGAGTTGATCGGAGGAACGCTTGTCGAGAAAACCTCTTTACCATTTCACTTATTCCATTACAGTTAGATTCAACATGTAATTTGGGTATTTGTCAACCTTGATTCTATTTTCGCGTGATTTGAGGTCGGTTGTCTGACGCAGAAAATGTTTGAGATGCAATCCGTTGGATCAAATCAGCCGCTCCACTTTCGAGGGAAATTGCTTTCAGGCCGTTTGCAGAAGATCAATACAGGAGCGACTCAGCCCCGGCCGCTCCGACCGGCTCCGCAGGTCTGGGCTGCGCGTCACCGCTGCTCCGTGTCGGTAGACAAACACTCGGGCCGATTGATATACGAGCGTTGTCATGCCGTCAGCAGGAGTTGTTTGCAAAACAAGGGCGATTATATTCGGTGGTTTGGTTTTTACGTTTTTCAGACGGTCCTCATTAAAGTGTGAGTCAGTCGAAGCTCTGGTGTACATGCGTGCGTTGCCATGTCACAATTACTTATCCTCCGTAAAATAAAATCTACAATGACAACTAGATTTGAAGTGAGGCCTACAAGTGCCAACATGAATTACTGAAAATATGGAGCACAAAGTGAATCAATGTCACTTTTAATTTGTATTTTAACCAGTTGTACTGAATTTAGCAAAGTATCAAGCCTCTATGATTAGGAGTGCTGATCTAGTAGCATTCCCAGCAATGCTACGCTAAAGTGTTGGAAGAACTGGTCTACCAGTTCTTCCAACACTTTAGCGTAGCATCGCTGTGCAAAGTTAGGAGCTCAACCTACAGACTGACACGTGTCTCATATCTCAACATATGAGGCTTTCACCACAGACTGAACACTTGGAACAGAATTAACCAAATACTCCATACACACAGACTGTAGACGAGGTGACTTTAACTATTGATTTTGTGTGGTGGAAGAAAATATCGAGATACTGTACTGTGCTGTATTGATATTCCCGCCCCTCACCCCTAATTTATATCTAAGGGATTGCAGCCACTGGCTGAAGCAAGCTTGCACAATATGGCACTGGAGCAGCTTCCCCTGCCCCAACCCAGACTCTTAACTGGGCCAGGTGAGGCTGTAGCCCCACCCACCCCAGACTCTTAACTGGGCCAGGTGAGGCCAATTAAGCCAGCCACCAAACACACACATACACACTCCCACAGGCACCAAACTGTCTCTATTACTGTAACTCTTAGAGGATTGGGTTGAAGAACGACGTGAATGATCCTCGAAACTCGGAGCATCCATCTTGGTTTTCCTCCTGGTTGCCGTGGGGACGGTTGACACGCTAATCCAAGCCGTAGCAACACTTGAGCCTCATAATGTGTGTGTGTGTGTGTGTGTGATGCTAACAGTCTCTGTCGTGTGCAGGTAGCGTGCGGCGGCGGCGGCAGCGGCGTGGGGGCGGAGGGCTCCGGGGCGGCCGACCTCCTGACCCTGGAGGACGTGTCGGACGAGGACCTGGACGGCGTGGAGGTGGACGACTGCTTCTTCCTGCAGCCGCTGCCCACCAAGCGGCGGCGGGCGCTGCTGCGGGCCTCGGGCGTGGCGCGCATCGACGCCCGCGAGAAGGCGGATCTCCGCACCATCCGGCTCTCCCGCGAGGAGTGCGGCTGCGACTGTCGTCTGTACTGCGACCCGCGGCACTGTGGCTGCAGCCAGGCGGGCATCAAGTGCCAGGTAGGCGGCACCTGGGGGGGTGGGTCTGTCTGTCTATCTGTCTGTCTGTCTGTCTGTCTGTCTGTCTGTCTGTCTGTCTGTCTGTCTGTCTGTGTCTCTCTCCCTCTCTCTCTGTCTCTCTCTCTCTCTCTCTCTCTCTCTCTCTCTCTGTCTCCGTCTCTCTGTCTGTCTGTCTGTCTGTCTGTGTCACACATTAGCTTGCTGGGATCACAGTTCTGAGTTGGAGATTAAAAATGAACTAACTTCAGAACAGCTGATGGAGAACAACGCTGCATTCTGTTGTAGGAACACACACGCCACACTTGTGCACACACACACCCACACACCCACCCCCCAGACCTCCGTGTACAGAGACCAACAGTCTGCCCATCCCCCCCCCCTCCAGGTGGACCGCATGGCGTTCCCGTGCGGCTGCTCGCGCGACGGCTGCGGCAACACGGCGGGCCGCATCGAGTTCAACCCGCTGCGCGTGCGGACGCACTACCTGCACACCGTCATGAGGCTGGGCCTGCAGAAGAGGCTCCAGTACCCCGCCGCCACCGCCACCGCCGACCCCAACGACGTGCTCCTCCTGCCATCCCCGTCCCCGGAGCCACCCTGCTCCTCCTCCTCCTCCTCCTCCCTGTCTGTGGTGGCGGGGGGGCTGGACTTCCAGCTGGAGGAGAGCGAGGAGTTGGAGGAGGAGGAGGCGGAGCACGACGTCCTGGAGCGGGAGAACGAGACGGCCGTGCTGCACCTGCAGAGCGCCGAGGAGCAGGAGCGCAGGGAGCGGGAGGAGGAGGAGGCGGCGGCGGCGTCCGGGCTGGGGGGCGGGGGGCTGCCGGGGGGAGAGGAGGAGGAGGAGGAGGAGGTGCTGCAGGACTCCTTCCCCACGGGGGCCGCGGTGCTCTGCATGGCCGGCAACCAAGAGGAGGCCCCCCCGGAGGAGGAGCCCACCACCAGCTCCTCCTCCTCCTCTCTGCTGTACTACCAGCTCACCCCCGTCCAGCCGGGGGGCCCGGAGTCTCTCGGGGCCCAGGGGGTGGAGGAGAGAGAGGAGGAGCCTGGGCTGGGAGGAGCAGAAGGTGTGGGAGGAAGAGGAGAGGAACAGGAACTAGGTGGAGAAGGAGGGCGTAGCGATAACGACAACGGAGACGTAGCCTCCCGTCAGGAGACCGGCGGCGAGGTCATGACCCCGGCCTCGGCGGTTGTGACCCCGGCCTCGGAGGCGGAGGAGAGGCCCCCCGCCGGCCCACAGCACAACCTCACAATCTCTCCACTGCCGCCGCCGCCGCTGCCGGAGGTCTAGCCAGCGGCCTCCATGCAGATGTTTTGCACAAGAAAAAGGCTTTCGTGTGAAGGCCTGAATGAGATAATGTCCACATTTCATGTAAAGAAAGAAAAACAGAAACCCAACAGTGAACAATGTTACCGGTCTGAGGCCCGCGGGAGCAGATCTCCCTCGGAAACTACGGCAATCAGACAGTCCAACACTTCAGAGCAGAGGAGGACCACCCAATGCAAGTCAGGAGAGATACTAGTGTGTGTGTGGGTGTTTTGGCAACACACACCAAGGTAGTGTTCATGTCCCCCCCCCCCCCCCCCCGGCTCTCACCATAGACCTAATAATCCTGGAGATACTTGTGTTAGTGTGTACTGTATTGCATAATATGCATTTGCGACGAGCTAGCGTTAGAGCCAAGGTAGCCGCGTGTTTTGGTCTGTGCGCACACACGCTGAGGGCGGGGGGGCACATGCGTGTGTGTGTGTGTGTGTGTGTGCGTGTGTGTGCGCATGTGTGTGCGTGCACGTGGGCGTGCGTGTTAAAGGGTTAAAGCAGGACAGAGAGCGTTGGCGTGGTCGCTTCCTGTCTGCATTTCTTCTTCTTCTTCTTCTTCTGTCTCTACCTTGGAGCGACGGATGCTAATTATTGAATATAAAAGCGCTAGATTTGCTTTTACAGCAAACCGTCACCTTAGCTTGTGATGTGCTCTCACCTTCTGCCCTCGCGTCTCGTAGGTTCTGAGCGGGCGAAGGTGGCGGCGCCGACCAGATCCTCGCCTGGGTTTTCGTGCGATTTTAGTTTTCGTTCCGCGGACACGGAACGAAGCGGCGTTTCTGTGTTGTCCGGTGTCACGGTGTCAGATGGATGAAGACGAGAGCGATCACAGAAGCCGTTCGGTTGTGTTAACGACAAGGTTCAACATTCAAGAAGTTTCATTGCCACGCACACGTACCGGATGCGCGGTGACTCGTCGTGTCTCCTAACAACTGGCTGTGCTGATCCACGCCAGATTTCATCGAATGAAAATAACGAATATCTGGAGTCACATCCAACGATGGCGTGTGCTGTTGTACAAACAAAAAAAAAGACCCCACAAGATACGTGAGGAATGATGACAACAATCTGAATTTGATTTATTTTGTTCTTATGGATGAATGTGTGCGTGTGTGTGGTGTGTGTGTGCGCGGGTGTGTGTATACATGCGTGTTGTAAACATGTGTTTGTATTTGCAGTAGAAGAGTATTGGTTGTGTGTGTGTGTAGGGGTGGGTCTGGGGGTTATATTAATAAGGGATATTAATTTGGGATATATTAATAACAATATGTATATTCCCCTGAAAGGTGCTGTAGTAATAGATTTACAATTTAGATCTTTTTGTTTCCTTTTAACATCCATGATGAGAAATATGTGATTTGGAGGTGAGGGCCCTCGAGGGGCCGTCGAACGGAACCTGGCGGTGTTCTCCGGAGCCCATCTCGGCGTCTGCGGTGGCGATTCGGGACCCTGAGGAGCGATCTCTAGTTTAACGTGTAAATGCGAACCCCGTTTCTCTTCTCTGTCTTCTTTAAGCGTCGTAAACGGGATCGGCAGAAGTGTGCAGAGTCTTCTCACACAAAATCAGTCCTCAGTTGTGTAGCCTTTTAATTCCAGCTGCTGCTCGTCTGACACGAGACGCGATGCTGCGTATGAGACGTCTGATGTCTTTTATTTGCCTTTTTTTCCGTTTTAGTTATTCCTAATATAAGTATATTCAGTAAATATATATATTCATTGCTAAAGAGTTGCACCAAAGCAGTGGTTTCAAACCTAACTCGTCGACTCGTCGCTTCTGGCCGCCACGACGCTCCGGCGGTGTCGCGCGGCCGCCATCGTGAGGCGAAGGATCTCAGTTCCCAGTTCTTTGTGTTTACTTGACTCGCCTTGAAGATGATACCGTCCTCGAAGAAATTATAATTACACGCTGCCTGTTGTCCAGTATCCGTCTCTGGCTTTCTACTCACAGACTTGGGTTTGGGACCACTGCACCAACAAACTCCAATACACAATTGCGTGTGTGTGTGTGTCTCTGTGTGTGTGTGTGTGTGTGTGTGTGTGTGTGTGTGTGTGTGTGTGTGTGTATGTATGTGTGTGTGTGTGTGTGTGTGTGTGTGTGAGTGAACGACTGGGAACTGACTGACACATTTAGACTTCACCTAAAAGCTGTGAGAGCCACTCTCATTCTAACTGTTGCCTAAAGTGGATAAGACGGTTCTTTTATATGAAAATGAAAAATAAAGAATCCACTTGAAAAAGACGCAACGTTTCAGTGTGTTTGTGTCCGGAAGACCTTAAACCTGTTTCTCCAGAAAGGTCACTCTGAGCTCCATTTATAAGGACAATCATAGTGTTTAAAGGTGCGATATGGAACCAATGTGCTGTACTAGATTATAGAATTGCGATACATGACCAGAGATTAAGGAAACATACGAAGCTTCTCCGACAGCAATGCCAAGTTTGGTCATTTTCTCCTGAACAGGGAAGCGTTGCGCTTCAGCTAACGTTGGCTAATATCTCGTCATAAAAAATATATTTGCAAACAAATAAATTGCAAACCTATGAATCAACTGATCATCTGAAAGCGACGGACTCACCATCTCTTGTCATTGTCAAAAAATGACGAGATGCACCTTGTCCTCAACCTGGCAACCTGTGAGCTTGACCTGCAGTACCAACTTTAAACGCTTGGTGTCACTGTTACACATACAGCACCTTTAAAATGATTATGTTTTATTCCTCCCAAACCTCACAAAGCTTATCAGGCAACTATAAGCCTGTTGTGTTAGTTAATTGTGCACAAGGACATACTGCATGTTGTAGTGGGGATGCCTTTAATATTATAGATGAATGTGGGAGTGTTTTTAGTGAGTAAATGGGGTGAAGATACGACGCGCCGCCGCTAGATGGCGCTGCGGGCCACCAGTCACATCACAGCGTCGGCATCCTGCAGAGGAGCAGAGGTGTTACCAAGTGGACCAAGATACGACAATCACACAAAACGTTCATTTCTTGAGGAATGACCATGAACACAGGAGGCCTAACTATGAGATAAGGGCCAACCACAGAATCTCCACATACCGTTGCAATAATATTGGTTATTATTTGCACACCTTTGCATGCTTTGTGTGCTCTCCTATGGCGTGTATTGCGTTCTAGTCATTGGTGGCCTGCTGCTAAAGACAGGATTGACTTCTTCTCGTGCAGTACCCTGCATCGATGACCTTTCACCTTGTCGTCAGCAGGCCTCCTGGCAGCGCTGTGGAAATACATGTCCTTAGTCCTTTCCTAACTACTTCGCCTTCACCCCGTCGTGAAGTCAAGGAGAGATGGAAAGGAGACTTCAGGAAGGACTCAGGAATAGAGAATCTGGCTGCACTTACACTAAGATGGACGTGGGTCCGTTGTGGTGAAACTAAAATACAAAAAGTGCATCTTAGATTAATTCATTACCAACATTGTAATGGACATAAAAAACGATATATAGCCGACCAGTATAGCAGTATAACCAAATGCTTACATTGAGGAAGTTTCCTCACAGTCATCCTCCTGTCGCTTATGAATCCCAATTAGTGGTTTACATGATCGGTTGTATTATAGTTTACAAGATGATCGGCTGTGTTGTTGTTTACAGCAGTAGCTCAGGAGGTAGAGTGGTTGTCTGCCAACTGGAAGGTTGCTGGTTCGATCCCTGAGCTCCACCTAGCTAAGTGTCGTGCTGTCCCTGAGCAAGACACCACCTAACTCTACCTGCTCCTCCTAGCTAAGTGTGGAGGTGTCCCTGAGCAAGACACCACCTAACCCTACCTGCTCCTCCTCCTAGCTAAGTGTCGTGGTGTCCCTGAGCAAGACACCACCTAACCCTACCTGCTCCTGACGTGTTGGTTGTTACCTTGCATGGTTGGCACCGCCGTCGGTGTATGAATGGGTGAATGTGAGACAACTGTAAAGCGCTTTGGATAAAAGCGATGTATAAATGCAATCATTTACATGATGATCGGTTGTTTCCGCGAACAGCCGAATGTTCCTGCCGCAAGGAATTGTGGGACGCCACTATTTCCTTTCCGTTCCTAAAGGAAGCTCCAGAGTATTCTACGCTAAAGGAGGTATTAAAGGAAGCATCGGAGCGCCTTTCCTTAGCATTTAGAGAATTCCAACAGTCCTCATCATGGCTGCCGCTTGGGTCCTTCCGGGTCATTCACTCAACTTCCTCAGCAAACAGGGCCTTGGAAAAGGCCTTAGTTTTGGACAACAGGAAGTTGCTAGTACAGTGACACAATGACCCCTCTGTGGCTCGCTCAGACGTGGCTTCCTCCGAGCGGCTCGATGCGTCCATCTGCTTCCCTTCAACACAACAGTCTGGAGCTGAGCTGGCCGGCAGGTAGGCGTACCGGCGCTGCCCCGTTGCCCCCGGCAACAAGCACATCATCACCATCATCACCGCCGCCGTCTGTTTCCAGGAGGCTTCGTGTTGTTGACATGAACATGACATGAATTATGTCGAATTAAAATTACGTCCTTTTTTGGAGACAGAAATGCCTGTCTGGCCCCGGTCCAGCGGTGAGTCATGTGTTTAAGGCTTCCCCGCCAACGTCTCTCGATTGTTTAGCTCTCTTGTTGTCGTACCTTTTGAACGGCCAGCAGAACCCACTCACGGGGGCCGGTCTCCTCGAGAAGCAAAGTGAACAAATGGAAAGAATTGAACAAACAAAACGAAAGCAAAAAAAAATGTATTATTACAGAAGAGAAGTCAGGACACTTCTCTTTCCCGCAAAAATGACTCCCTTTATTGAAAATAATGACACAGAAATAACTCCCTTTATTCAAAATATCTGTCCAATAACACACTGCATTCCAGCACGCCACAGAGCCCATTCGCTGGGATATTTAACATTCATCAGGCTTTGTCAACAGACAGAGCCTGCTGGCGTATTATATTTAATTATGTGTTCAAATGGGATGCTGCCACGCCACACCAATTTGTCTGTCTGTCAGTCTGCCTGTCTGTCTTTCTCTGTCTCTGTCTCTGTCTCTCTCTCTCTTCTCTCTCTCTCTCTCCTCTCTCTCTCTCTCTCTCTCTCAGCAGTGCTGTATGTCATCAGTAATGCTTCACTCAACCCAGTTTACTATTAAATAGCACGATTCATGAAGCTGCCCCTTGTGATGCCACATGTTGGTTGAACAAGCAGCTCGAGGACGTCCAGAGCTCAGTAGCAAGGAGGCAAACGACGGCTGCCTTATATGGCCTCGCGGCGCAGGACGTAACCCGCTTGACATCGGCCTACCGACGGTGAGGTGTGATCCACGCGTGTCTCCGCGTCGTGTGTCTAATAGGCAGGCAGAGCGTGTCATTCTGTGAGTTACGAGTCCATTATGAGACACGAAGCAAGGTTTTGAACGTTGGCCAAACGTCAGTCAGGCAAACGCAAATTCACCGGCGTCTCCTCGGCATATCCCTTCAAAGTGCAGGCGTGTGGAATGCTTCTTCATCCTCTCAGAGTCAACTTCGCTTTTGAACCGTCCCTGGAAGGAGGAGGGATCCCCGACTCTGAGTTCCTTCTCCAGGTTTCTTCCTTGTTAATTAAGGGAGTCGTTCCTTGCCCTCTGGGGGGCGCTATAGGGCTAGGGGGGGGTCATAAGCACACGGCCCCATAATAATCATACGGCCTGTAAAGCCCTTTGAGACTGGAAATAAAATTGACTTGACTTGACTTCATCCAGGTTTGAAAGGGTTAACCCGAGCCCCACTGTGTTCAGATGCTGACAGGACAGGAGATGCTATTGCCAGCCCCCAGAAACATCCAACCTCAAACTCAACACAAAGCACAGCGCGCGGCACATTTGCCAACTTGCTCCCAGGTGGGCCAGGGAACCCGCTGAGGCGCCGACACCTTTTGGAAAACATATTCCGCTTTCCCGTTTGGAACGTCCGAGGAGAAAGTTTGTCGAGTTTTGTCTCTCACCCGGTGCACCTTTAGACCGTAAGGAACAGAAGTAGACGCGCATTCCTCTCGATCTCCCATTCACCGTTTCACGATGTCGTAATTTTTTTTTGTAAGCCTTCTGTTCCGGTTTAACGCGGTCGTAAAGCGGCGTCCTATTAGCTCAGCGAATGGCGTCTTGCCCGGCGCTCTGTGAGGTAGACGCGGATTGAACGCCTCGTGACTTTACGGCAGCTGAGGGGGGAGAGAGAGGCTCACACAGAGAGCCCTTTGACTCACAGCATTCTGCCGCTATGATATGATATGGAAAATATACGTCTTTTTATTTGCTTCAGATGTTTTAATGATCATGGCTGATGATGGCCGATCAGGTTCAGAGACAACAGCAACACACATAGAGAGTGAATGGGACGGTTCCATTCACTCTCTATGTGTTGCTGTTGTCTCTGTCCTCCATCTTGTCGTCCACACATCCGTCACGTGAGATCTGGCTGGTCGTTCTCTCGGGCCTCGAACCCCCGGAAGACCGAACATCCTGAGGAAGCCACAAATAGTGCAAACAAAGGCTTAATGAGACACTGAGGAAGGAGGCTCCTTATCATCGCCTCATCCTCCTCCTCCTCCTCCTCCTCCTCTCATAATGACTGTAATGTACTGTCCTGCACCCGCTGACTCAGCCGGGACGCTCCAGTGGTGTTCAGTGGAAGCTCAGGGCAGCTATCGAAATTAATGGTGGCACCGTTTCAGAAAACAAGTCGAATATAAAGAAATAAACTCCAGTGGCTTTCGCAAACGGGGACCGACCCTGGCAGGAACTCCCCACCCATCCCTCCATCGTGAGCGCAGATGTTGGATCTGCTGTCCTGCCCTCACCGCCCTCCACTTCTCTCTCTCTCTCTCTCTCTCTCTCTCTCTCTCTCTGACCGCATATCGACCGCCCCGATCTTCTGATGAATGGCTCAGGGGACCATCAGATATTGCTCTGCTCTCGCTCGAGATGCAGATCCTGACCGCCACTCGGCCGCTGCCCCCCCCAGACGCAGCTCCAGATGTAATCGGAGTCAGGCTGGAGGTTGTGTGTGTGTGTGTGTGTGTGTGTGTGTGTGTGTGTGTGTGTGTGTGTGTGTGTGTGTGAGAGAGAGGGGGACTGGTGTTTGAACGCTGGTGACTCTGGGCAGGAGAGAGGAAGTGGAATCCCTTCCTGTCTCCACATACCTCTCTTCCCTGAGGACAATTAGCTGAATCCTGAGTCCTCACTCACTCACTCACACACAAGTCACTCCCAACTTGTGGTAAAAAAGCTCAGGCTCTCCTCCACCCGTCATGTGTGTCTTGCTCTGTGTTGTTCCAGCGGCGATGACGCCGACCGCCACCAGGGGTCAGCCTTCTTTGGCACTCACACCGGCGTGTTAGCCTCGCCCCTTTTTATCGAAAGTGACCTCTTCTATCTGTGAAACAATGTTTTTTTAAACGCGCCTAATCGGCCGTTTCCGTCTGTGAGCGTCTCAGCGGGGCGGTCCGACCGCCCGGCGGTGTCACGGAAACACGTGCCAACTGCCGGTTGGCACGGAGACGGGCGGTGCTGGCGGGCGGGGTAGGAAGGAAGGGGTGGGCGGGGCTTGGCTCGGGGGAGACAGCAGAAGTGCGACAGGACTGCAGTTTGGGTCAGCACCGATAAAGTCATTGATGACCGGCGGCGGTCTGTGTGCAAGCGGCGCAGACGGCTCTCTGCGGGACGCACGGGAACGCTGGAGGGAGCGCGGCGGACTTGTTTTCCCAGGCTGCACGGTTGTGTGTTTGCGGAGCGCTTTCCCTTTCCTGTTTGGAGAGATCACCCAAAGCGGAAAATTCAAACTGCACGCCGCATTATCCCGGCCGCATTATCTGGCCGCATGTTGCTTTAGCTTCTGAGAGGGGAGAGAGAGAGGCCTTCCAGATCATCAACAATATTTAGCTTGTCCCCAAAATGTAATAACTTGAATGTTAGCAAACAGTGACATTCAAAATGTGTCAGCTAACCGTACGCTTCCTGTATGTACTTTTGTATATTTGTGTTGTGTGATCCTACGGTCTATATACAGTATGGAGGAGGGCCGGAGGATTTGATTAACCGCATACAGCGTAGAGCAACAAACCCGGGAGGAGCCACCAGACACATGGACAAACATGATGGACGACGGACCAGGGTAAACACGCTGTGTGTGTGTGTGTGTGCGTGTGTGTGTGTGTGTGTGTGCGTGTGCGTGCGTGTGTGTGTGTGTGTGCGTGCGCGCGTGTGTGTGTGTGTGTGTGTGGACTCGCCCACAGCTGAGGAGTCCCTCTCCCCTCGTCTGTCCACAGCAGCGGCCATGTGTTGCTGCGGGGCTCTGGTTTCAGGCCTGGTGGGACGTCAACAGGTGATGGACTTGATGGAGGCGGGGCGGGGGGGGGGGGGGGGGGGGGGTAGGTCGAGGTGGTGGTGGGGGAGGGGAGGGCTGTCACAACAACTCCCCCCCCCCCCACCTCCCTCCCCCCCTCCCCTTTTTGGCCGGGAACCCAAATTAATGACACGTTAGCGATGACCTCACAGGGATATTTATGGCCGTATATTCCCGAGGGATTTCTCGGAAAGGGGATCCCCACTCACACAGACGTGATCTAAGAACCCCCTCCCCCCCACCCGATGTGTCTAAGAATACACTGTGTGTGTGTGTGTGGTGTGTGCGTGTGCGCGTGTGTGGCGGGACCCTCGACGGAATGCGTTCCGCCGCGGACCTTCTGGTGTCGAGGAAGTACGGAGTAATTGGCGGCTCCCCTCGTGGTGGGATCCGCCAGGCATCACCTCCTCAGATCTCCGCGCCGCGAGGTTTAGCAATCAATAACCGATAAGATGACAGGGCCGGCTTGACCGCGCCGACGTGGGGGTTAATCTGCCTAATCCCCTCGCTATTCATAATTGGACATCTGGTTTCGTGATCATACCTTCTTACCTTCCCTCCCTCCCTCCCTCCTCCCTCCCTCTTCCTCCCCCTATGAGAGAGCAGGCGTAGCCCCCTGACCGACCGAACCTTCTAGAAGGCCCCGCCACCCGAATGATCAATGATCCATGTTCCTCCTCTGGCCCCGCGGCTGCCCGGCTGACTTCCTCTGAAGAGGGCGCTTCTGCGTCAGCACTTCCTGAGACCTGCGGTGTGCAGGGCCCCGGTGTGTGTGCAGGGCCCCCCGGGTGTGTGCAGGGACCCCCGGGTGTGTGCAGGGCCCCCCGGGTGTGTGCAGGGCCCCCCGGGTGTGTGCAGGGCCCCCCGGGTGTGTGCAGGGCCCCCCGGGTGTGTGCAGGGCCCCCCGGGTGTGTCTTCCCAGGGATTACGGTGTTTTCTTGGAGGATGATCGACAAGGTGCTCCTGAAAAATAATCTCAAGTGGAGGGGCCTTGCTAGCTTAGATTTCCCGCGCGGATTTCCACGGTGGACGGGATCTTGGAAGACGATCAATTGGTTTCCATGGTAACCCAAAACGTCCTACCCTGGGCTTCAACCCCAGGGAGGAGAGGAGGAATTCAAACGGCCGTAAATTCCCTGGAAAGTAAGGTGAACTGGAGGCCGAACGGACGGTTAATGATTAGTAAAGTGGAGTTAACCCCCACGCTCACGTTCTCCTTCCCACGGGACGGCGCTCTCACCTCCGGCCGGCCAGCAGGGGGCTTCTGATGCCCACGGAGCGGAGTGGAGCGGAGAGGTTGTTTTTCTC
The DNA here is from genome assembly GCA_002895965.2 of Coryphaenoides rupestris. Classification (NCBI taxonomy): domain Eukaryota; kingdom Metazoa; phylum Chordata; class Actinopteri; order Gadiformes; family Macrouridae; genus Coryphaenoides; species Coryphaenoides rupestris. The sequence continues at coordinate 954,373 of PIJE02000053.1, forward strand.
GGCCCTGAAAGTGTTGAGACGATGCCATTGTTTTGGTTGTTCAGCGTGCAGGAAGAAAAGCGATAATAATGGAGTATAGGAACTCTCTCGCTCTCGCTCTCTCTCTCTCTCTCACTTCCGGCACCCACCAGAGTGAGCATTGTTCCAGCATCTCCACGCAGGCGACGCGAGGAATGCTCGTTTTTTAGTAAATGGACGGCAGTATTCGGAGGCATGTTTTGGCTGTGAGAGATGGACGGCAGTATTCGGAGGCATGTTTTGGCTGTGAGAGCGGATGCACTCCGGTTATGTTCCCACCCTCCTCCCAGACGCCGTGGCAGACGTCCCAATGAGCTAAATGGGTGACTCCTGAATTCCTCCGGCGCGTGAAAAACACGCGTTTCCCACTCTCCCCACTGTTGTGATATTCCCCGCTGGACGCGTCCCCCATTTGAAGACTCGACGGATAAATCATGATAGTGGTGACTGCAGCACGCAAGTCCGACACACACACCAATACACACATACACACATACACACACGCACAAAAAACATACACGCACACACCACATACCACCAAAACATACGGACGCACACGACACTACACACCACACCCACAGCGCATACACACACAAACAGCACGCACAAAAAAACATATAACACACAACACGACGCATACACACACACACACAGCGCACAAAACATGACAGCACATGCCCCAGACAGGACATGAAAAACAGGTAAAAACACAGCACACACACACACACACAGCACACACACACCACACCCACACACACCACACAGCACATTGACACATACCCCCACACACCAGTGTGTGTGTGTGGTGTTTGGGGCCCTGTAGTTAAGACATCTTAAGGTGAACCTTGTGGGGCCCCTTCTTCGTGTGACGGCCCCCTCATTAGGCACCTGCAGCGCGTGTCCAACCAGGAGGAGGAGGAGGAGGAGGAGGAGGGAGGGAGGAGGGAGAGGAAGAGGAGGAGGGAGGGGGAGAGGAGGCGAGGAGGAGGAAGAGGAGGGGAGGAGGGAGGAAGGAGGAGGGAGGGAGGAGGAGGAGGCGAGGAGGAGGGTGGTGGCCTCCCAGCCCTCTCTAACGACAGCCCCTCTCTCTCCCGCAAACCCCCGGGGCCCAGAGAGAGGCTGACAGGTGAATCAACACATTCTTTGTTGAACCACCTGACCGCTCCCCCCCCCCCCCCCCTAACCCCTAACCCCTAACCCCGCCTCCCATACGACTCCTTTACTGATTAAGGGGTTAGGAGCCGAGGAAAGGAAGAGCAGAGTCTCGTTGAGTGTGCCCTTGTTGAGTACAGCGGAGGATGGGCTTGTGCCACGTCGGTTGCCTCGACCCGTCCTCCAGCAGCCCTTGAGCAAGGTTTTAATCCTCACCTTGTAATCTGTCCACGATGACGAACGGGATAATGCGAGGGTTTGAGCGCCGGAGTGTTTTTCTCTCCGGGCTCCCTCGGCACTCGGCACTCGGCACTCGGCACTCGGCACTCGGCACTCGGCACTCGGCGTTCTTCAAACAAACGCGATTCCGGAGCACTTTGCTTTGTGTACCATAGAGAGCTGACGACTGCATTAGGACAACGTTGAGTGAGCGGGACAACGTGGATTTCTGTGTAATTAAGACTACAAAAGAAGTTGTTGGTGGGAGGAAGAGGCTGGAATGAGGAGGAGGAGGAGGAGGAGGAGGAGGAGGTGATATGTGATTGTGTAGAAACCCCTCGGTAACTCCTGGCCCTCACCACCCCGCCCCGGGTCCTCGTATCCCTGTGGGGACGCAGGGTGTGCCCCGCCAGGAAATGAAAGGAAGCTATTCTGCCCTGCTGTGCTAATGAGACGTCTTACAGCACCGGGGGCCCGGCCCTCAGCCCGGCCGAGGACGGGGGTCTGCGGGAACACAGAGGATGGAAACCCCCACGACCTCCCTCCTCCCTCCCTGACCTCCCTGACCTCCCTCATCCACCACCCACCTTCCCCCACCTCCACCTCTTTCTCCACCCCTCCACCCTCCAACGTCCACGCAGGCGTGTTGCTCCTACCGCCGGAGAAGCCGTCATCATGACCGAGATGTTCCATTGCTCCCGGACTCCCGGCGTCTGCGTCAGCGGCGGACGGTGGGACAGCTCCCGGGGCGCGCCGTCGAGTCGTCCGTCCCCCGTGAGGCTCTGCTATCGCATGTCCTGTCCTCGGCGCCGGCGGACGTCCAGGCGCGGTCCGGCCGCTGTGTCTCGCTCCCGTCCGCCGTCCCCGGAGCGTAAGACACGAGACGCACCCGCCCTGAGTTGACCTCACAAAGAAAAGACCTTTGTGTGCGTCGTGTTGTTTCCTCGCCGTGTTCATAATCACATGTTATGATTCCACGTTCTGAGATCTTTCCACTCGCTGCCGTTACCGACGAGGGGAGTGGAGTCAGAGTGGACAAGAGAGAACGTGTAACATTAAGCTGTCGAATAATTATAAAGATATAAAATATACATTTAAGACCGACTGATCATGAATCACATGCTTAGCACACAAAACTGACCTAAAATGTGATTTTGCATTCAATGTCAAATATATATATATACTGTATGGATATGTTTTTTGCATGGAAGCGCATGGAAAATGTAACACATAATTTGGTTCCATGATCATTCGCACACGAGCGCACAACACACACACACACACACACCACACACACACACACACACACACACACACACACATTACCCTGGGCTTCAACCCCAGGGAGGAGAGGAGGAATTCAAACGGCCGTAAATTCCCTGGAAAGTAAGGTGAACTGGAGGCCGAACGGACGGTTAATGATTAGTAAAGTGGAGTTAACCCCCACGCTCACGTTCTCCTTCCCACGGGACGGCGCTCTCACCTCCGGCCGGCCAGCAGGGGGCTTCTGATGCCCACGGAGCGGAGTGGAGCGGAGAGGTTGTTTTTCTCGGCCCTGAAAGTGTTGAGACGATGCCATTGTTTTGGTTGTTCAGCGTGCAGGAAGAAAAGCGATAATAATGGAGTATAGGAACTCTCTCGCTCTCGCTCTCTCTCTCTCTCTCACTTCCGGCACCCACCAGAGTGAGCATTGTTCCAGCATCTCCACGCAGGCGACGCGAGGAATGCTCGTTTTTTAGTAAATGGACGGCAGTATTCGGAGGCATGTTTTGGCTGTGAGAGCGGATGCACTCCGGTTCTGTTCCCACCCTCCTCCCAGACGCCGTGGCAGACGTCCCAATGAGCTAATGGGTGACTCCTGAATTCCCCGCGCGGAAAAACACGCGTTTCCCACTCTCCCACTGGTGATATTCCCGCTGGACCGTCCCCCTTTTGAAGACTCGACGGATAAATCATATATGGTGACTCAGACGCAGTCACACACACATACACACATACACACATACACACACGCACAAAAACATACACGCACACACACCGTCACACACACACACACACACACACACGCATACACACATACACACGCATACACACACACGCACAAAAACATACACACATGCAGACAGACATGAAAACAGGTAAAAACACACACACACACACACACACACACACATTGACACATACCCCCACACACACCTGTGTGTGTGTGTGTGTTTGGGGCCCTGTAGTTAACATCTAAGGTGACCTTGTGGGGCCCCTCTTCGTGTGACGGCCCCCTCATTAGGCACCTGCAGCGCGTGTCCAACCCAGGAGGAGGAGGAGGAGGAGGAGGGAGGGAGGGAGGAGGGAGGAGGAAGAGGGGAGGAGGGAGGGAGGAGGAGGAGGAGGAGGAGGAGGAGTAGAATGTGTGCAAGCCTGATAGCGCCTCTCGGCTCTAAACGTACAAGTGCCTGGCCTCATCTCTGCTCCCTGGCAAACCCGGTGTGGTGTCGCAACGATCGAGAGGCTAAGTTAGACAACCGGGTTGAATCCAATCACATATCTTATCGATTTGTGACCACGCTGACCGTGCCTATCATCCCATGGCTCTCCCCCCTCCCTATTCGCTCCTGATTCCTCTTTGGACCTCTCTTTTATATATCGCTCTCCAGCCTCTAACGCCATACCCCGTGAAAATCCTTTATCTAGATATAAGGTGGAGATTTGAGAGAAGTCTAGATAGTCTCGTGAGTGTGCAAACTTTCGTGTTCGTTACCAGCTTTAAACAGCTTTGACAGGGGGTAGGGATGCGGCTTGTGCCACGTCAGAAGGCTTTCAATCGCCCGGTTTCTTTCGATCTCGTCCTCACAGACAGCACCGGGTTTATAGAGCTAAGGGTTCTTATGTATATAACTATATATAGATATATAGTTATATATACATATACTATATATATTATATACATATATACATATAATGTGTATATAACTATATATATATATATAGTTATATATACATATATATATATTATATATACATATATACATATATGATATATATTAAGCAATATATATATATATATATATATATATATACATGTATTCACACACACACACAATCAACACATAGATAAAGAAGGTACATACACCGGAAGGGGACCTTATCGGGATGGCCAGTATCCGGAGTAGAAAAGAAGTGCCATCTTAGCTCTGGCCGGGCGGTACGCACTCGGCAAATACATGCCACTCGCGACCCACTCAGCGGCTACACTTCTTGGGCTACTACGGACAGCTCGGAACACTCTCGGGAGCTTTCTTCAACAAAAAACGCGATTCACGGAACCCAAACAAAGCACACTTTGCTTTGTAACAAACGGATTTTGTACCATAGGAAGTGACGTCTGTACGACTTGCGATTGTTAGGCCGACAACGATGGGTACGTGAAAGTCGCGATTCAATAAACTTTAAAGAGCAAGGTTCTTGACAACGATGTTGTATGGGTGGTTTCTGTGTAATTAAGACTACAAAAGAAGTTGTTGGTGGGAGGAAGAGGCTGGAATGAGGAGGAGGAGGAGGAGGAGGAGGAGGAGGTGATA
>PIJE02000054.1:0-47500 GCA_002895965.2 Coryphaenoides rupestris
TCTCTCTCTCTCTCTCTCTCTCTCTCTCTCTCTCGCTGTAGCTTAGGATGTAGAACTGTACTCACGCAACTATCACTCTCTGGATTTCTGCATGTTCGAGCACACTGCACGCCCAGCTCTCCCACGTCGGCGTGAGAACAGTTGAGGTAGACTTTTGGGGCTTGACAGGCTGTGAAAACATACAAATAATGACACTCAATTCTCACACACACACACACACACAATTGAATGAATAAATCAATGAATGAATGAATGAACATGAATATGTATAGAAGCGTACTTGATAAAAATGTCCTCCAAGCACGACAATGAAGCTTGCCGTTGGTGCACACACTAAAAAACAAAACACTAGTTTAGTCATGGTCCATTATCCGCAGCCTTCTGACACGGCCTGCTAACAGGACAATGAGGACACGAGAGCACAGTCAACGACAGGAGGTCAAGAGGGCACAGTACACGGTAAGGCAACCGAGTAAAGCAAACTCAACCAAACGAGTTTTGATGAGAGATGAGTTCACACAACTAACCAGTGTTGGTCTCTGATGCTGATGGATTTGCCTGACTTAATGTGGACTCCGCTGTGATAGCAGGGGCACTTGGCCATGGGCACGCAGACGCCCTTGTCGTCCAGGTACATCCCCTCGGCGCAGGAGCAGCCATCCACGGGCAGGAAGTCCGAGGTGCAGCTCTGTTGCTCCGAGTTCAGCTGCTTGCAGGTCCACTGGCAGCGCTGCAGCTTGTAAGAGAAGATCTGACTCTCCGGGCAGCCCCTTGTGTATTTATCTGTGAGAATATTGGTTTTTAAGTAACGACATTATGAATCCTGTTTCAACAATAGATTCAACATTCAAGAACTTTAATCGTCGCATACACACATAGGATATGCAGTGAAATGAAAAAGTGTCGATGCCCAGCGGAATGTGCAACAGAACAAATACAAATAACCAAAGAATCAAATATCCACACTATTTACAGCCTTTACAGGTTTTTTGTTTCTTTTGTTATTTTGTTTTTTGCTCACCACAGACGTTCACTCTCCAGTCCTCCAGGATAACTCCTTTGGAGGCACAAGCTCTTGAATAGGAGGAGAACACGGCACACATGCAGGCTTCGGTCTTCTCACAGTTACAGGTGGCGTACATGCATCTCTGAGGAGGACAACAACGCACGGTTCATACTATGACAACTATATGACAACTTTATGACAACTACGACCAATTCAAATGATTTGAATTGACGGATACGCCGGCAGTATAGTATAGTATATAGTATAGTATAGCGATACCTTGTGATACATGTCCGGATCAATCATTGCGTGACATCTTGTAAAGTTGCTGTTTGGACTTGTTAACAGCGGAGCACCAATGTTCGGCATATCTCTCTGTGAGAAGATCATAATTATTATTATTTGGGATATTTGGAAGCAAAAACTACCACGATCAGTGTGAATGTTTAAACATACACACAGACACACACACACCACACACACACATACACACACACAATCTACAATTAGTATTCTACATTTATTTTATAATCTTTCACCTTTTTTTTCTATTTTCTTTCAATTTTGTTTACTTTGATTACTTATATTGGATTGAACTAAATCCCTTAAATTCCTTGCAATGTGTAAAGCACTCATAAAGCCCATTTTAAATCTAATATAATAAGTTTCAACTCAGAAGGGGGGCTGGCTACGGCTTGAGTCATTTCATAACTACATGACAATAAACCAGCGCGGCATACGGTTCTCCACGCTGAGGGAGCAAGGGTTCTCCCAGCCGCTCTTCCCGGTCTGGGCAGGTGGGGCTGGTCTTCCAGGAGTTCCCAAACGAGGATGCGGTGCCTTCCACGATCCCCTGCGGAGTCTCATGTCATCGGCCAGCACCATGTTGTAGTTTCCACACAAACCTAGATCAGAGAAAACATCTCGATGATAGGATGAGACGATGGATAGATAAGATGGATAACCTTTCTCAAAAAGCCGATGTGAGTGACACAAACAAACTATTACATGTGCTAGTGTGGCTATTTCACATCTAGCTATGTGTGACATTTAGAATTGAGCAAGCCTCAGATCAGCCATGTGGTGGCTCACCTCTTGTCTTTGTTTGTAACTCTGATCCAGGGTCAGATAGACCTGCAGGACAGGAACATGCCTGGACCTGAATCTGTAGCCCAAATCTGGTCTGAAGCAGTATGTGAAAGGACGACGCCTGGAAGATGTTGATGTCGCCTACAAGTCAAGACGAAACGGGTCTCGCAGCATGAGTACAATCATGATAGAAAAATGAGAGAGACTAAGAGAGAGATTTGACCACTGTGCAGCTAGTTATGGGTTTTCCTTTTTCATTGTACCTGTGTGGTACGGCAAGCTGATGATCTGCATGTTGTGCCTCACTTTCCATCTGCAGAGAATGCTAGAATCTGCACAGAGGTCATGGTCTCAAGGGTCAAAATGACAATCAAATATAATCATTCACAAGTCACATGTCTTGTATCTAACAGCGTACCCGGCTGCAGATGACATTTTAAATAGCCCAATACTCAACGTTGTTTCTGTCGTTGTTCAGCACGACCTTCACACTCTTCAGACAAGTGTCATACTCGTGGCTTACACAGGGGACCAATTGGGCCAGGATGGTGAACTTGGGGCTTGCATCGTCCTGCGTCAGAACATTTTTATCATTATTACATTATCAAAACATAACAAGCTAATAATATAATAACTACGTGAATGTAATAACTGCCAATAACGTAATCATTTCTCATTTATAATCAAAAATGACAGGCTGTACATGAGCTGTCTCTGTTACCTTGCGGTCCACCTTGGCCAGTATGTAGTGACAGTCCCCGTGGAACTTGAAGGCTTTCCCATCAAAGGTGGTCACATGAGAACCCTCCTCCACTGCGCAAGTAGCAGGACTGGGTAGACTCTTGCAGTCCCATCTTCCCTCATAGCATATACTGGGATAAGCAAAGGGATTTGACATTGTTTACAAAAACACATAGCAGATAATTGCCATTGCCTTTATGTTTGCAGTGTCCCAATGGCATTCAAGATTAAGTATCACTACCATTCTTCACTATCCTGTCGTAAACATCCCCAGAGTTGTAGATTTTGTCATGTTTACACTGGCATTCAGTCTGGCGTACACAACCTCTCTGGGAAATGTCGTCCCACACCGTTCCTGAAATTACACAGGAAGGGAATTCAAAATTGTAGGGGAGAGCGTCTAACGAATAGAAACATTTTCTCATTAATGGGAGGTAAAGATAAAGGCTAACCCGCTGGACAAAAGCAGCCATCCATTTTGTGGTCCTCACAGAGCGAGCTGGTGTCTGAGAGTGTGCAGGTGTTCATGCAGGGGGAGCCACTCTCCTCATACACCATGTTGAAGGGGCACTCCTTAGCTGCAAAAGGGACAACACATAGCGTGTCATATTTTTTTTTTACATTCAAAAGAAAGTTGCAATAAAGTTAATGTTAGTTCCCCATTGCTTGCCGAAAATGTTATGTGCATTTTCATTTATATTAGGGCTTTTATCCAACGCGAATTACATGACATTACATATTTGTCGAAAGAGTGAGACAACAGTTTATCATTGGTGATGGTACATAAAGATTAGCATAGAAAAAGTTTCAAGCATTCATAATTGCTAGGTTACTAGAACAAGTTTCAAGTGCTCATAACTGCTAAGTTGACAACTAGATAGCTAGTATGAAATGAAAATAACGTTTTTTAAACGTTGTTTAACATTTTTTACTGTAAAATGGAGAATATGTTACCGCAGAACTCGGGGGTCCTCCAGTTAGGCGGCTGCCCCCCAGCGTGGGAACACTGGCGGGAGAACTCGGCCAGCGTGCTGCAGATGCAGAAGTCATCGGTGGTGTTGCCGCAGCCACACATGTCCTGCACGCAGGCCTTGGCGTACTGGGCCACGTTCACCAGGGACGCGCACGCGCTCCAGGCCTCAGAGTGGATCATCTTGTCGCAGATGGGCTGCTAAAAAGTTACATTGAAAAAAAGAATAATTTTTTTTTCCAGGAGTATGTTGTCCTGGGCTTGTGTTTTTTTCTATTGACAATTTGACGGGACTATAATTTTTTTTATTATGCCACCAGGTATCCAGAATATTTCTAGGTGGACACTCCTACTTGATGTAACAAGCAGGGGATTCTGAAACGCCTTGCGGTGGCTAATCACACTCACACCCAGTGGCATAATAGGAGCCCTTTAAACATACAAATTCCTTGCAGGCGTCGTCGACAGCCAGAGCCTCCTGCTCTTCCTCTTCGTCGGGGTCCTCGCACTCCTCGTTTGGTCGATGGACTCTCTGTCTGTTGCCAAACTCAATGGGGTGGATTTTGCGATCTAAATGCGATATGCAGATGCCACACATAAATACAAATACAATAGTGTCCGAAATTAAAAGCCATGTAGGACACATACAGTAGGCCTATATATGTATAGAAATGAACTCAAAACAATCAAGACTCAATAAAATAGTAAACTGACTGTTGTGAATGAATTCATTGTAGACCGGAATGCCATTGAAGTCCCCACAAAGGCCACAAGTGCGGTTATGATATTCAGAATCCAGTTCCACCTAAGGAAGGGTTACAAAGGAAATATTGTAATCATAATAACCACCTTACACGTTGCTTTCACCGCTTAATAATCAATAAAACACTGATAATACACAAAATATGAAGGATTAGTCATTATTTCTTACCATCACAGCGTCATCACCATTCCACATGACCACAAGGCCGACCTTGGCCTGCAGCTTGGTGTAAACAGCATTTCGTTCAAGTTGTACCCCGCCATTATAGTAGGGCAGCTTGATGCTATAGGAAAGAGAAAATGTTTGTTCAAAAGTACAAAAGTACCAAAAAAGAATATGGGAAAAAAAAAAAAAGTCCAAAAAGAATCGTAGTTTTCAAACCATTTCCTAGGAAAAATGGTAAGACAGTCTACATCAGATCATGAGATGTGATGCTTCTCAGCAACACTTAGTCTCAAACAGACGGGATACTCACGCATCGTTGTTCAAGGTCACGCCGCTCTTGGTCAGGTGGAACACAAGGTCGTTGATGGTGACCACCACCTCGTTCACCTTGGGGTTGCCGTCCACCTTGTTCCTCTGAATGTGCACAGAGAACTCCTGGTAGGTCTCGTGGCAGTCGGACACCAGGTTGTAGCTGCACAACCCGGAGAACTGGTACATGTCACCGTCGAACGTCTTGAAGTGATCCCGGCCCCATGTGCTGCAGATGCTGTCGACGTGGTTCAGAGCTGTGGGGGCCAAGTAAGAGGAATTGGTTGGTTTTCCATCACCAAAGAAAGATAGTTGAGTCAAAGTCAGAAGAAAGCATAATTAGCGAAATGTTTATATCCCTATAGTCATATTAATTCATGAAATGTGTTCCAGATATTGTGCCGGAGGTGGTTTATGTTTAAAATGCACGCAAATATCAAGACATAGAATCCCAAATGATGTCAATCTTACCCTGTCTGGCATGGATGTTGCTGATGGCCGTAACTGACAGGGTCAGGCTAAACAACCAGAAGTGTATCGACCTCATTCTTGCTGCTATGGGGTTGCTGTCCTCCAAGCAGGTGAATACCAGTCTAGGTCTCTGATGGCCCTTTATATTGAGATTGCTAAATTTTTGCTCACACCCCTTGAAGGGTAATCTTAGATTTATTGCCTAGACATGGTAAACATACAATAAAATGAAGAGACACCCTTAAAAGTGTGCCTGTGTGTATGTGTGTGTGTCTGTGCGTGCGTGCGTGTGGAGTGCGTGTTTTTTATTGTTTTTTTTCTTCTCAAAAATGCTTACAAAAAGATGATACTCACTTTTTTTAGAGTTTGGAGTTACATTTTCTGGCTTTTCTCCCCACACACCAGATTGATTAAAAAATACCCTGGGTTGGTTGATTTTTTTATTCCTTCCTTCAAATAATTGTCAACAAAAGTGACAGGCTGGATTGAAAAAGTTACAAATAGTAACAGTGATGGCTGCAGTAAATATGTTACATAGTACAGGTGTACAATATAAAGATTTAAAGTGAATGAACTTTATTTCATTGAGCTTATTAATAGCCACAAAATAACACAACAAAAACTATAATCCGTAATCATTGAACCATAATAACATTTAATAAGATAAAGTACATCCTCAATCGACGCCATTTCCTGTCATCAAACTTTTATTGTGTAGACATTTTGTTGCAGTTACATAAGTCATGTATACATAAGGTGTCCAAGCATCTAAATTAGTGCGTGTGCCAAAGTAAAGGTCTATTGTCATGGACGTCATTCAGCTTTCAGTGTTTCCCATCTGGTTTAGGTTTTGATAAGCAGTTAGATCATTAACACTAACCCACCTATGACATCCCAATGTCCCAGACTGTCACGGAGGCACATCCTGCTATTATTTCAAAATGAAAGTCTCATAACTAACAATGGCAATGACTCCAAAGGGACAACTAGAATGTTGTTCTTGTGGGTTGCTTTTATATGCCATGATACTATATTTATTTCATAGTCCTGATAGTTAATTTGATTTGATTGGCCTATATATGTACTGTTAAAGAGTGAGAAATATAAAATTAATTACACATTACACACACTTTGATGGTCTTCAGGGAAGGTTAGTCTTTGGCGATCTCTTAATCTTGTTGGTTCTTTCTAATCCTTTAATTACATCTCAGATTCTTAGCCTCACATTGTCCATCTAATATTTCTCAAGTATACCCATATACTGTCTTAATTGTCAGCTATAGCTAGTCCATATTTCATTTAAATCCTGTAATGTACTGTATGAATAAAATATACAGTATGAATATGTAAAATTGGTGATTGTACATAAATCACAATAAATCATTAAGTTTTTCGCTCTTTAGAGATACATAGTTAACAGAGCTCAATGGGTAAATACGATAGCCAGGGGAGGGACAGATAATACAATAAACCACAATGAAAGTTTCCTTTGCCACACAAATATAATCATAGGTCAAACATAATAACCACATTTGATGCAAACGTCGATTACAACAGAGATAGTCTAGGTGCTTATGAATACATCTGGGATGTCAGTGCCAAATTATGTGTATTGAATAAGAATGGCAAGTGTTTGAATGTGCTGCATACAACATGACACATCATTGCTATTATATCTCCCCTAAAATAAATGTCGCTTTATGATCAGGCAAGTTTTGCAGAAGCTAAAGGCTGGTTAACTTGTTAGTGTGCCTACTCCATTCCACCAATGCTTCCAACTCCTCTGAGCAGCTATCTGTTGCCCCTCCAAGGACAAACACATTTTTGAAGTTGACTGAAGCACGACACTACATATCTACCACTCCCAACGGTGGACAGCTGCAGTTTGTGAAAGACCTCGCTCGGCCTGCTGGTTATGTTTATACAGGGAGGACGTTATTCTGCCTAAATTACGGCCAATTGGGTTTGGATTGAGAGCAGCGCTGTCAGAATGTGCAGTCCGTGTTGACTTTGACTTTGAATGTGTCCTATAATAAAATGGATTGCATTATGATATTATGTGGAGAAGGTTAGTCATCAGAAGCAATACTAGAGAACCGATTATGACTTACACTGTCTTACACTATCCTCTACGCCTACGCTACAAAATAATCCATAACTACATATTGGCTTAACTAATAGCCCTGCAGCTTAAATGATACATCATTAAATACATTAAGATAGTGTGAGATGATGCCATTTGTCAGACAGAACAAGCTGACAGCTTTCCTCCCAGAATGCAGTGTGAGTGTACCACGCGCATGCGCACTTGCCAAAAGCGGAACTTTGAAATTCGGTGTTACGGCGCTGATCGCGTGTGGCTGCGATGACGTCGTTTCTAACGTTTTAAAAGACTTTGATCAAGGGGCGGTCGAAATGAGTGAGTTTCCCCCGTAAAATTTCGTTCATTTACGTTTGCGATTTGACCTGGCGTATGTGTTTTGGAATTCACTGTTTTTAGCCATGAGCGATGCTAAACGTGAGCTGTCGCCGAGGCACACGGTGACGCGCATTGTCAACACGACACCGCGAAGGGAAAGCTGTGTGATCCTCAAACACATCGCAGTGATCCCAAATCATGTCGTGTTTACGTTAGCCGCAAGTGATTAGGAGGCGGAGTGCCCTGTTCCGTGACCATTGTGTCCCATCTGCTTGTATGATGATTAAATGGCGATTAACTCCAACACCAATAGCACGTTGTATGTATGTACGTACGGGCGTCTCGTCTCAGCCTCTTTGTATCTGCATGTCTGCTTGTCCGTTTCGCTGCAACTAGTGTGTCATGCGTGAGAAACTTCGTGTTCATTAAGTCTGTGAACTGTTCAGAAAATGAAGAATGTCCTTTTTATGTTGTTTGACATCATTACCATGCTACATTACCTTTCATCGTTATGCGCAATATTCTTTGTATCATGTGCAATACTTCCTCTTAACATTATTATTATTATCACCCTTTATTACACTTCAGTTATTGCCAAATAGTTTTTGCTGACTGAATATCTTCCCTATATTTTTTCTACTTCTCCAGGGACTTAGACTTGCTGTACATTTGTAAATCTGTTATTTCATTTGTATTATTCGACTGTTTATTTCTCTTATTGTTTTGTTCTATTGCTATGCAACCTCTGGCACAAGAATTTCCTTCGGGATCAATCAAGTTCTATCTCATCTCATCTTATCTTATCATGTCCTTGTCCTGTCTTATGTCAGACCACAATGAGAGTGCCGAAGAACAAGAGGAGGAGGAGGAGGAGGAGGTGGATGATGAGAGGTGCTGGTCACCAGAGGAGAGCTCGTCTGGCATGGACCGCAACCCGTCACCTCCGCCCGACACTGCGGACAGAGAACACACTGAAGCGCCGGACGCCATAGGGGAGACTGTGTACAGCAAGCACTGGCTTTTTAGTACTCTGACCCGGCTGATCCAGGTGCGATGCAAGGCTATTTTTCACAAGGACACTTTTTTTGTTGTATTTACATGCATTGTTTGAAAGACTAGGGTCGATTTTGCAAGTTTTACCTTTTGAGGAAGATACTAGTATTCAATGTTGACTGTACACATGATGGACCACTGTCATTAAAATGTGTGCATTGCATATTCATATCAATATACATCACAGAGGGGTACAGGAGTATTAGACATGTGGTCCTTTATTTAGAATAATCACACACTTTAGCCTGATATCACCCATTTTGGGCTTGACCTGGCCCTGTGTTGCTGTGTCTCCTTTGGCGTGATCTGCTTCCTGGTTCCTTCTGCCACAAAGTGAAGGTGATGTACTATTCCCTTACTAGATGGTGACGAAGCACGAGGAAGAGGAATCTGACGCTCAAATGCAGCTTGCTGATGATGATGAGGAAGACCTGTGTAGAGTCTGGGACATGGCAATGGACAAGGTGTGTGTGTGTGTGTGTATCTGACTTTTAGATCTAAATTGTTGGACTGGTGAAGAATAGGCATCTTGATAAGTGTAATGAAGTGTACATAACCTTGCTTTATCCATGTTGGGATTATTGACTTTTACAGTGCGTTGATTACTTTGCTACTCAGCCCTCATTAACTTCTCTAGTGGCTAACGAGTAGCTGTGTGTTTGCAGGATGTGGCTGGCTTTCTGCAGGAGTTCAAAGCGGCCGATATCCTTCTCGGGGTGATTGCCAAGTCCCGATGTCCTCGCCTAACAGTGAGTGGTGTATCACATTTCATATCGCATGAAGGATACCTGACACCTACCTGCTCCTTAATGATGTGTATCTGGATTCACTGTTGGTCACTTTGGATACTTTGGAAGTGTCTGCAAAACAGTTAATAGTGGTCGAGACAAGTCGACATGTGATGAAGTTGAATACATTGACAGATATGCAATTTCTCAATTTCTTGCTCTTGTTTTTATGCAGGAGATCTGTGTAGGGATCCTGGGCAACATCGCTTGTTTTCCAGACACCTGTGTAGCCCTGAGCCAAAATGAAGACTTGGGGTAGGTAAGAACATTTATAAAACAACAGAGATGGCAGTTCATATACAGTACTATCCCTAAGGCTTTCTAACCTGTCAGCGTATGTCTGCATTTGTCCACAGGGTGGTGCTCTTGCTTCTGCTTGGAGACTCTGACCCGCCCACGCTTTTGGAGACCAGCAGGTAATGAACGCATGTGTGCGAGAAACAAAATGTGTCAGTATTGACGTGGAAATGTATGACCTGCTTCTTCTTCTGCTCCGTTTTTCCCAGAATGCTGCTGACGTGTGTTTCTCAGGGAGATGCGTGTGGGCTGTGGATCGAGCGAATACGACGGCAGAGTTCTGTGTGCCCCAGCCTCTGTTTCATCATGTGCAGCTCCACCAACTGTAAGAGATCTGTTACACACCATGCCTTCTTTATAAACAAGTCTTTACATACATGGTCTGTTTCACTGATGATTTTTTTTTATATGTAGTTATATGAATGTAGAACACACACGTATATTGTTTGTCATCTCAAAACACATACGTAAATGGATTGTATTTATATATCGCTTTTATCCAAAGCGCTTTACAGTTGCCTCACATTCACCCATTCATACACCGACGGCGGTGTCAACCATGCAAGGTAACAACCAACACGTCAGGAGCAGTTAGTGTTAGGTGGCGTCTTGCTCAGGGACACCTCGACACTTAGCTTGGCAGAGCCCGGGGATCGAACCAGCAACCTTCCAGTTTTCCAGACAACCGCTCTTACCTCCTGAGCTACTGCCGCCCAGAATACATGAATCAAATAAGTAATAGGAATAATACAACAAATTATAATTGTATCCGTTTATAAAGTGCCCAAACGACTACCTCTACATAACTTCCACTCTGCGTCTACCATTCTGATGTGGTGGGGAATGCATGTCTAATTGTGCCGGTGCATGGTCCATGTATTACAGTGGAGCTGCTGGTGAAGGTGGGAGAGTTGGTGGAAAAGCTGTTTGACCTCGACGAGGAGCTGATGAAGAGCTGGATCACTGCTCAGTCCAGCGAGGCCCAGGACAGCGAAAGCCGGCTTGATGTGGT
The DNA here is from genome assembly GCA_002895965.2 of Coryphaenoides rupestris. Classification (NCBI taxonomy): domain Eukaryota; kingdom Metazoa; phylum Chordata; class Actinopteri; order Gadiformes; family Macrouridae; genus Coryphaenoides; species Coryphaenoides rupestris. The sequence continues at coordinate 11,084 of PIJE02000054.1, forward strand.
GTCCTCGTTACTCGAAGCGGCCAAGCAGCTTCGGTGAGCGGTCGCCGGCCATGACATGCTATTAATATCGATATTTGCGTCACACCAAAGACAACGGCGGTGCTGTAGTTCTGAAATAGTGTTGACACATGATTTACACGACACCAGTTGCGTATGTTGGCAACATGAAATATGAAAATGCTTCCTTGTAATTACAGGAGTGAAAGCCCGGGCGGTTTAGAAGTGTATCTGCACATTCTAGAACTCTTGACGACCACTGAAGAAGGCATGCAGATGTTTGGTAAAGCCCAATTCGTCGTCTTCTTGTTCTTGTTCTTCTTTTTGTTTTTCTTCTTGTTCTTCTTGTTCTTGTTCTTCTTGTCTTTGTCAAACCTTGTCGCAGCTTGTATAGAATCGTAGAGCCGTAAGTCGTAGTAACACACCTTCGTAATATTGGATGACTTTTTTCCCGTACCTCCTAGCCGCTCTGGATGGGCCGGGCAAGTCGGCGTGGGACTTCCTGTGCGAGGTGGTCTGTGAGGACCTCTGCCAGCCCGACGACCCGCCGCTGGTCCTGCAGGAGCAGACGGTTCTCCTGGTGCAGGCGCTGGCCGTGCTGTCGGCGCTCCACAGCCTCCAGCACCAGTGGAACAGCACCGTGGATTCATGTGAGATGACGACCAGCCCCCTCGTTGTGTTGTAGCAGGACTTGTTGTAGTGTAGTGGTGCTGGTGGTATACAGCTGACATCAGCTGGGGTCACAGTAGCTCAGGAGGTAAGAGCGGTTGTCTGGCAAACGGAAGGTTAATGGTTCGATCCCCGGTTGCTGTTTCGAAGTGTCGACGTGTCCCTGAGCAAGACACTTAACCCAAACTTCTCCTGACGTGTTGGTTGTTACCTTGCATGGTTGACACCGCCGTCGGTGTATGAATGGGTGAATGTGAGGCAATATTGTAAAGCGCTTTGGATAAAAGCTATATATAAAAAGCAATCCATTTACCACTTACATCATGATTCATTGGTGTGGTGATGGGAAGTCTGCATGCCAGAGCAAAATTCCCCAAACCACAACCCACTGTTGACACTTTGTCGTTGCCAGGTACCAGGATGTGGTTGTCAAGGTGACATTTTGATTCATAATTTTGAGTTTGAGTGAGTGAGTAAGACGTCATTACACTTGTTTGACTCTCGGCGTGCGTGTGCGTGTGCGTGTGCGTGTGCGTGTGTGTGTGTGTGTGTGTTCGTTCTCTCGTTCGTTCGTTCAGGCCTGCCTCTGGTGGGCAGTATTCTGCGGGTGCTCCAGTATCACAATGAGTATCGGGAGAACAAGGCCCCCAGCGACATGACCGCCGGTGACCACGACGACGACGACGACGACGGGGAACCAAAGCATGAGCAGCTTCAGGCCCTGCTGGAGACCACCGCAGAGCTCCTGGCCGAGCTCCTGCACTCCCTCCTCAAGGTAGCTGCTAACACCTACAAGGCTTGCGTCCGCGCGGTTGGTTTTGAAGCAGATTCTTTGTGCTGCTACTGTGTGTAAGGTGCCTTATCTGTCCATCTGTTCAGGAGGACGTGGCCGAGCTGGTGACGAGACGGTACCTAACACAGAAGACGTGTCGGGCAGCAGTGGACAACTTACTGCCTCAGTTCAAGCCAGCAGTAAGTATTCAGCTCGTTCATGTCAGAATCAGAATATTGCCTTAGTTTTTACAAACAAGGAATGCTTTTGCTTTTGTGAAATTGGTGCATAACATTGAACTTTTAAAGAGGGTAATATAGAAATTCAATTTTCAATAAAAAGGTGCATTTTAAAGAAAAGAAGTGTCCATACGGGGTGGGGATCAGTGAACTGATCTGTAACCGCATACAATATTTATATATTTATTCACATAAATTTTCAGCTACATACATTGTGCTTTCATTACAACTCATCTTTTGTCTTTAGCGCAAATACTTTACTCCATGACATGCTGTCTCGCCGGTCGTCATTCACCAAGGTGTGTGTGTGTGTGTGTGTCTCTCCTTGTATTGGTACAGTTGGTGCAGCTGGCTTCCTTATTGACCGACGCTGATCCCCAGCTGGCAGATGAGATGAGGAAGCGATTGTGTGTGCGTGAGGCTCCGTGAGGCGGCGGCGAGGAGGAGCTAGAAACAGGCCACGCCCTTCCTCACGGTGTGGAGAGTGGACACTCTGGGGCGGGTGCTGCGGAGGGACTCCATGGGTTTCCATGTTACATAATTTTCTTCTTGGGTCCTTTCATTGGATCCATCATTGGAGAATTGATGACACAATATAACCCTTTTATAGTCTGTGTTTTACGAATGTGTGTATAATAGTTTATCTTTTTTTATGAATTAAATGCAACACTTTTCCACTTTTTTTCCATGTTGTATTTACTATATTGCCCAACATAGTTTCATATGCGAGCATAAGTGATAAGCTTGCAATGACAATTAAGTGATTCGATATTTAAAATTTGGCAGGAAAATCCCTCCATATGTATTGGAGTTTACCACCTGGACATGAAACTATTGAAAAGCGCAAACCTTGAGAGAAAATATGCTCTAATGATCAAGAAATCGCAATATTAATACAGGGGCAGGTGAATGAAACCTGCCCAATTTTTAAATAGACTATAGTAAAATTTGTTATTTTATGTATTGTGTTCTGTAGTTTATAATTAGAGGACTCCATCCACAGTTCTGCCCTTTCTAGTGAGGTTATCGGTAAAATACCTTTTTTGTCACGTGGTCTTTCCCCCGGGCACTCTCACCAACTCAGGATTTCCATTAGAAAGAGTGTTCTCCATATCAATCCAACCTTTAATTAAAAAGCTGCTATATTCCCGCAGCCCTAGTAAACACACTAGACGTGCACAGGTTGTCCCGCGCTTTCCCCTCGAGTGGGCGAAATGTCGCATTTGGAAACCAAATGAGTTCATTGTTGCCAGGATCAGGCCTTTCATCTGGCGGTATTGTCCCCGTGGAGTGACTGTCACCCTCTGGTAAACACTTAATGTTGTCGTCAGCGTGTCCCTTACTCATACGCTTGGAAAGGATGACGCTGTACACTTTAAACACTGCTTGATGTAGCGCAGCAGCTCATGAAATGGCCGTCAGAAGTATTTGAAAGATCTTCTCTGAAAATAAAAATCAACCAAGGAGAGGAACGCTGATAATCGGCGGAAGTGCATAATTCTAATGAGCCAATTGGTCCTCTTTAAAAAGCCTTCATCAGACACGTTCCATGATGCAGAGACCCGAAAAACATTTGAGTGTCGGCCAACCTGAAGAGCATCAGCCTCTGTCATGTGAAGAACTCTGAATCCTTCAGCCTGTACTAGCTATTGATAGTTCCAGTTTGGTAGCCTCGTATATTCTATGAGACTTAATCTACTTTCTGGTTATTGGTCCCTGATTTCAGGGTGGTGCCTATTATTAATATTAATTGTATTCATATTCATTATTAATACATTTTTTTATTTTAAGAATTTAAAATTTTCTTTGATATATATTAATTATGAGCCAATAACCGACTGTAGGATCTACAAGGTGAACCCAAACAGTTTACGCGTGCATCATATGTTTGATTGCCACCCCCCCCCTGGTTAGCTTAATGGCACATATGACTTGCGTTCACTTTCACTGTTCACTCCAAGAGACCCCGTCCGACTTTGTGTTCTTTAACTCGCGGACGTGATGTGCACACAGAATCCTCGTTGGCCTTTCAACGCGAGCTTTTGCCGTCGAAACAACGAGGGCTTGCTCCCAGCGCTGCCGTGTCACGCAGATCAATGTGATGCCCACATGCTTCCTGCTTCCCCCCTGTCAACTCGGCTGCCGATCCACCGAGGCCTAATGCAAACAGACTATATATACACGGTGCAGCACTGTGGGCTGCGGTGGCCTGTAGGCGTGCCCCTGCCCAGGCCGGATGCCGATGATTGACGGCTGATAGTAATGGTGATGTTAATGGTAGATGTCAGTTTGCGCTTCTTCTTGTTTAGAAACAACTTCGCCCACGCTGGGTGGCTGTGACTTCTTTTGAGATGACCTTTTGCTCCATCAAATTTATATGTTTGTTTCTATTTTTTATGTCATAGTGCCAGTATAGTCTCGAGGCTCTGAGTTTGTCTTCTGATTGTAAGTGTCTATTTACAGTACATACCCCTTGACACACGCATGACATTTATTTGTAGATTTGATTGTAGGTTTATATATTAGATTAACCCTACATTGTAGATGTATAGGTTATTTGGAACATGTATTCGTGATTACAATATCCACAATGTCCAAAATCCAGAGGATTCATTTGGTGCAGAATTTATATTTAAATGTAGTTGAATGATAATGTAGTTTTTATAACAATTCTAAAGCCAAACAAAAATAACCTCATAATCTCCCATCTGGCAAAATGGCAAGCAAATGTGCTTTAAATATTCTAGTGTGTAATATTGAAGTCCTTGGATCGCGTGTTTGAGTCCATTTTACGAGCGTGGGTCCTCGGGTCATTATGTTGCGAGCAGGAGGGCGGTAGGTAACGACCCGACTGTGTTGCTGGGATATTGCGTCGAGGAAGCATGCGGTCATGCAGATGCGGTGCGGCCCCGGTCACGTTCGCCGAGGACCGAGGGCCTATTGGCGGCCACCTGGACGCTGGGCGCTCTGGGACGCAATCAAACGCCCCTTCAGACTCATTTCCTGAGGTCCGGAGGCTTTTCTATCTCCTGTCAACAAGAATCACAATGAAAGGTGTTTCCTAAATCAAAAGGCTGTGACGTTTCCTCCTGGTCAAAACCTTTACGTGGACCTTAAAGTGAAGAAGATAAAACAAGATAAATACTACACCTATTTGCTAATAAGTATACAAAAAGTGGCTTACATGCTGTATAAATTAATATTTGTTTTCTCTCTCTTAATCAAGTAGGCCGTTTATAATAACAAATGCCTATCAAATTACGATAACACACAGATGTATGTTGCTGTCATATGTCTATATGAATCTTGATTCCCGACACCGCACTGCAGGTGTGCCCCTGACCAGCAGCAGGTATAATCTTGTTAATCTTTTGTGTGGGCCCAACACTGTGTGGCCTGTCATACTCTGTTGTTTGCTTTGCTCCAGAGCTTATTAAAGAGGTCAACATCTTGTCCAGGAAGTACAAATAGGCAGTGGACCATTCATACAACCCCACACCCACCACCTCCACCCACCACCCACCACCTCCACACCCCTCGTTAGTATGTTGTCCAAACAATCGATGGCGCCAAATGACGGTGGACTGGAATTCTATTGAAGATGACGTGTTTGCTGAAATTACATGAGGCTTCAGATTTCCCGTGGAAAAGATGGAACACGCTCAAAATGCAACACATAATACAACTAGAGAATAGAAAATAATGTATAATTGAACACAAGTAAATAATATATATATACACTCGATGCACAAAATATACGTATAAACCTAGATACAAATATGTGACTATAAGGTTGTGTAAATGCCGGATATTGCATGTTACATTGAAATATGAAACATGACAGATGACAATTGTACATCGAGTATGTCATGTAATGTCCGGTGGTTGACAAAGTGACTCCTCCCCTCCCAATGGGGGAGGAGTTGTAGACTTTGATGATCGCCACAGGAAAGGAAAAGTCCTGTGGTGTTGGGTGGAACACCGCACTGTTTAAGCATCTGTTGCCAAACAGGCTTTTCTGTTCAGACAGACGGTCCCCTATGGAGTGGGTGGGAGCCATTGGACACTCTGTTACGGTGGCCAGAAGGTCCAGTTCCACCCAGCAGAAGGGAACACCGGCCCTCCGGATCAGGTTGTTTAGTCTGCTGGCCTGGCACTGCCCCAGCACTGGCCCAACACTGCCCCAACACTAGGCCCAGCCACACACCACAGCGCAGACAATGATGCCGGCCACCACAGACTCTGATACAGACTCCACTATTATGCTTTATGCGGTGTTGTCCTATTTCTTCCACAACGCCGCTCATACAAACCAGCCTTACTAAGCTATTGACTCTTTCATGATTCAACTATATTCATTATTTCAAGGTAGGCCAATCGTGAGTTAGCATGTATCCAAATCAACAATCTTATGAAACATGTCATGATCATTGCCGTTTATCACTGCTTCTATTAGCAGCAACTAAACTTCCTGAATGTCAACGGTTGGTTGATTACCAAGCCAGGGCCTTTTCCTAGTAGTTTATGAACCATTCGTGTTTTACCGGATGTATTTACCCGCGTTATCAGTGGGGCTGAGCAAACATCCAATGGTATTTTAACTACCAATACCACTTGTTCTACTGTAGTTTCATGATACACCTGAATGATTTATCGCTGTCCATTCATCGTATGATAATGCCTTATTTGCTGTTCTCAGCGACTGACTATTAAACTAATTAAACTAGACGATTGTGGTATTGTTCATTTCACTTAAAAAAAAACTGGACCTGTGGTGGCACACACATTTGAAATCCATTTCACATTTTGAGTAGAAACATTGCAGGCTCGTGTTTCTACAACTCTATGGTTGCGATACAGTATAGCTTTTCATATGTGAAATTAACCCTCGGGTTCCCACGGCCACATCTCTCTCTGGAGTTTCTTTCCGCAGGCCATCAGGACTGTGAACTCTGACCTCACTAGGGCCCCCCCCCCCCCCCCCCCCTCACACACTGCACACACACACTCACACACACACACACACACACACACACACACACATAGTAGTACGCAGTACATGCACCCACATAGTCCTACTACATAACTTGATACTAAATTTTTTATATTGCCTATTTTGCCTATTTTGCTATTATTCCTCATAAAAAAAAGTCTGCTCCTTTAGCTGTAAAGACTGTAAATAGTGTGGATATTCTGATTCTTTCCCTCCAATTGTGATATTTGTGATACTTCTATTGCACATTCCGCTGGGCATTGATTGTTTTATTTTTGTTTCAGTGTTTTATTATTTGTAATGCATTTTAACAACATTATTCAGTTATATAAGTTGTTAAGAGATTATGGTGAACACTGTGGTTAAGAATCTGCTATGAAGCCAGTTTGAGGCTCTAAAACAATACGCGTGGTCTTACCTCCTGAGCTACTGCTGCCCAATTGGCATATTAAAACAAGCAAAGCCAGACAAATAGGCCAAGCACAGCTGAACATGTCTCCTGTCACCTGTCTCTTCTCCCTCCCTTCCTTTGGATCTCTTAACTGAAATTGTATTCATACCTTGAGCAAACATACAGAGTTACCTTTTTATCTAATATTAACCGTTACCACCCGAACGAACCCTATAGCCTATAAACCCATAACCCTAAGGCCACACCAATAGATTAAGGTCTCAGCATGGAGATCATTGAAAGCATCTGAAAGCATCTGAATCCACTCACAGCCCACCGCTTCACAACTCTCAGTCTCAGCAGTGAATACGACAACAATATGTCTCTATGGCTCTCATCTCTTTCCTCATCCATTCATCCATTCAGTGATCTGTTCAGCAATCTCAATGTCTTCTAGGCTGCTAGCGCTTGCGGTTCAGCTGTGATCCTTTTGACATCTTGGTATTGTTATATCAATAACAAGAATACCTTAAAAAGCCGACGTGTGCTCATCTGTGTCCACACCTGTGTCCATCTTCGGGAAACTTTGTGTGAAACAGCAAATACAGACAGATTTAAAATGTATGAATTAATAATAATAATAATAATACATAGGACTTATACAGCGCTTTACTAGGTACTCAAAGACGCTTCACAATGAACAAATAAACATAGAACATAAACGTACACAGATACAGAGACAAATACAAATATAGAGGTTACAGAGTGAAAGAGAACGGTGGAGGTGGAAGTGAGATATTGTAGGCTTTCTTGAAAAGGTGGGTTTTGAGTTGGTTTTTAAAAGAAGTGAGTGTGTCAGAGTTTCGGATGTTAGGAGGCAGGGAATTCCAGAGGGTTGGGGCAGCGACGGCAAAGGCTCTGTCCCCCAAGGTGCGGTACTTGGTCTTGGTGATGGGGTGAGAAGGTTGGCATCGGCAGATCGGAGGTGGCGAGTGGGGGAGTGGCGATGGAGGAGATCTGTCAGGTTGAGGGGGCGAGATTATTGAGAGCTTTGTAAGTGATGAGGAGGATCTTGAAATGGATTCGGTGCTGTATTGGAAGCCGGTGAAGGTGTTGGAGGATGGGTGTGATGTGTTCTCTGGAGCGGGAGTGGGTGAGTAACCGGGCAGCTGAGTTTTGAACATATTGCAATTTTTGAAGGACAGTGGAAGGTAAGCCATAAAGAATGCTGTTGCAGTAGTCTAATCTGGAGGTGATGAAGGCATGGATGAGTGTTTCTGCAGCTGAGGAGGAGAGGGTGGGGCGGAGTCGTGCAATATTAGGGAGGTGGAAGAAGGATGTTTTGGTGATGTTGCTGATGTGTGACTTGAAGGAGAGGGTGGGATCCATGATGATGCCGAGGTTACGGACCAGGGGGGAAGGGTGTGACTATGTGTCTGTCGATGGAGAGTGAAATGTTCTGGGAGGAGGGGAGGAGAGATTTTGGGCCGATTATGATGATTTGTTTCTGTATCTACATAGATTGTACAAATATATTCACTATATTAACATGCAGCAGGATGATTAAAACACGGGGCGATGACATAATGATGAAATCAACACCAGCTTTACATGTCTGCTTCGCTCACCTCATGCAAAATGAAAGGTTCATTTGCAATTCAGTAATGCTCAATAGCAAGTCACAAGTTGGAAGCGTTTATCGACACATCGTCACACCCTCCCCTATGTGTCTGTCGATGGAGAGTGAGAAGGAGGGGAGGAGAGATATTAGGCCGATTATGATGATTTCCGATTTATTGCAGTTGAGTTTGAGGAAGTTGTTGTTCATCCAGGTTTTTATTTCAGTGAGGCAGTCCGTGAGAGTGGAGAGAATGGCAGGAGCGATGGTTTTGGTGGAGATTGTAAAGCTGGGTGTCGTCGGCGTATGCAGTTGAAAATTCCTAAGTTCCATGGCGGGCGAATGATGTTGACCAAGGGGGAGCATGTAGAGCAGGGGTGCCCAATACGTCGATCGCGATCGACCCAGTAGATGTTGTCAGTCATCCTCCTATGACGTTTGCCACTTGATTGACGTACAGGGGAGACATTATGAGATCTCGATCTTTTTCTAACACACAAATCACCGCGCATGTGCAGGTCAACCACGTTGTTGACGGGGTGGGTTGGGGGGGGGGGGGCGTTGGGGGGGGGGGGGGCATGACAAAGTTCCGTTCATTTTAGATTGTTGACGGGGGGGGGAGTTCGATTGGAAAATGTTGGTTTTATGTCCGTGTGCTTTATACTTTTGTAATATGTGAAGTTCTCAATAAAATTCTTTAAATAAAACAATTCAGAATTTCCCCCTGCGCACCACTTGTAATACCACTGCACCCCACTGGAGGGGCGCGCCCCACAGTTTGAGAAATACTGGAGTAAAGTAATGACCAAAAATGTACTAAATTGTAGTGTGCCACAAGGGCTCATGCAGTTATGCAAGGTACGCCAAATTATATTGTATATATATAAAGTATACTCGGGATATATTTAGCATTTTTTGTGTAGGTAGATCATTTTGGCTTGGTCATTTTAAAAGTAGCTCGCAAGTTGAAAAAGTGTGGGCACCCCTGATGTAGAGGATGAAGAGGAGGGGACCAAGCACCGAGCCTTGAGGGACTCCATGTGAGACTGGGGTGGTATAGGATTTGCAGTTATTGATGGAGATGTAGTGAAATCTGTCTGACAGGTAGGATTTGAACCAGGAGAGTGCTGAACCAGTTATGCCAATGCAGGATTGCAGGCGACTGAGGAGGATGGAGTGGTTAATGGTGTCAAAGGCTGCACTGAGGTCGAGGAGGAGGAGAATGTTGAGGGAGCCAGAATCAGAGGAGAGTAGGAGATCGTTGGTGACTTTGAGCAGAGCGGTTTCAGTACTGTGGTGTGTTCAGAAGCCGGATTGGAATATTTCATACATTTTGTTGGTGTGGAGGTATTGTTTGAGTTGTGTTGCGATGGTGCATTCCAGGATTTTTTAGAGAAATGGAAGGTTGGGGATGGGTCTGAAGTTGTTGGGGTTGTCAGGGTCCAGGCCAGGCTTTTTGAGGATGGGTGTGATAGCAGCAAGCTTGAAAGGAGAGGGAACAATGCCAGAAGTGAGGGAGGAGTTGATGATGTCATTGACGAGTGGGGCAAGAGAAGAGAGACAGGTTTTAACAAGGGTGGCGGGGATGGGGTCGAGTACACTGAAATAGGTGACAAATAAATCTTTGAATTTTAACTAATTAGCTAGATTTGTAGCTTTTTGTGTCGGCGCTGCTGTAAATTGATGTGTGGAGTCGCTATCAACCATTTGATTGTTGCACTTGTGAACTTTAAGTGTTTTAAGTACATCATAAAAACCACTGTGTTCAGTAATTGCCTTATCAGATACAGCACCTGTAAATAACACAAAAAACACAAAAGTGACAGAATCACTTGGATCATATCCAGTCAATGCTTTGAGGGTTGTGCTTGACTTATAGTCACTATAAAGCTGACTCCAGTGCAGATGGCACCTGGGTCATACATTCAGTATCATCAATAATGACCAAAGTAGAAGGAAATTATTTTCTAAAGTTTTCAGGCATGCTTTCAATAATAATGTCTCTATGAGGCCATATGTAGTTGTCCAAATGTAAAATACATAAGCTCTATCCATGTATTAAAAACAAGTCCTGCAGACTGCATGGATACTCCAAATCTCGATGAAACGTTCTCCCTGTAATCTCTCTGGATATCTGTGTTCATTATTGCACGTTCCCCAAGTGCATCTAAGAACCATGTTGTTCTAACTAAATGTAGCTGTAGTCTAATCTATGAACACAACAACGCGGGACAAGCTTTGTTTGTGGGACATCATGGCGGCTCTGTTGCAAGGGGCGTGGTCTTAAGAATTCAGGTAATCTTATTGGTTATTATTCTCCGAGTGACTGACAGTGTGGAAATGTCCATTGGGGGTGAATATAAAATAAAACTTGTATCCACCAGATCACAGATATGTATATATTATATAGACCATGTACTATGTTTAGAGACACAAACAAGACATTGTATACGGGTTGTAAACACATCTACAGGTATTTCTCACCCTATATGAGTAATGCTGGCATGGAAGACTCGCATCTTGCCGTCTCCTCTGACGTCAAGCGTCTTTTGTGGCGTGCTCTAATGATCAACCACCCTGGCCCACGGAGACAAAGACTTGGGGGTGTCACCGGGGGAAATAATGTCCATTCTAGTGTAGCTCTTTTTATGCTCAACTCTCTGACCTCATCCAACACGTCGGGCTACCATAGAGCCTACACCACTAACCATGGGACCTGGGAACTAACTATCTGGTTCAAATCTGATGTACACACTCTCTCTCTCTCTCTCTCTCTCTCTCTCTCTCTCTCTCTCTCTCTCTCTCTCTCTCTCACACACACACACACACACCCTCTCTCTCTCTCTCTCTCTCTCACACATATGTACAAACACATGTACACATACATTTTGGCTTTAATCAAAAGACAGGTATAATAGCAATTTAATAGCAGAGGTATATACATGATTGCCCCATGTCTCCCTCTGGTCTTGTTTTCCCTATTCAGATTATAAAGTGTTAGGTACTTCATTATTATATGTAAACGCTTCCAACTTGTGACTTGCTATTGAGCATTACTGAATTTCTAATGAACCTTTCATTTTGCATGAGGTGAGCGAAGCAGACATGTAAAGCTGGTGTTGATTTCACCATTATGCTCCCAACATTATGTCATCGCCCCGTGTTTTAATCATCTTGCTGCGTGTTAATATAGTGAATATATTTGTACAATCTATGTAACATGTTTTTATTTTGTGAAAGGCAAATATGGGTAATTTAATGTTAAGTGCATTCATTGGTCCATTGGCAGGCTGTGAGTTAAGATAATCTATGCTCTATTTGAGACCAAACCTTATTATTCTTATTAGCCTAATATTCTAATTAGAATGTTTTGTATTATTATTATTAATGATTAATGATTAATGATTAACGATTTATTATTATTATTATTATTATTATTATTATTATTATTATTATTATTGTTGTTTTCTCAACCAAACAATGAAACAAAGAAAACAAAAACCCTGTTAGCTGATCAGGAGAGTCTTCACCAGTCTTCATCCTGTCGTGGTGCAAATTAATTGATTCAATTTAGTCTTTTATCTCTCTTCGCAATGTTACACCGCATGAGGCCAAAGGAAAAGTAGCCCTGTGCTGGATGACGTGAGAGGTGGTGGTGGTCCTCCCTTTCCATTCGCTGCTGCAGATAAGATTGTGTTTACTGTAACCCCCCCCCCCCCCTCCCCTCCCCTGGCTGTGGTTAAATAGACAGCAGCGGACCACCGGGTCGCTCAGTGAACACAACCTGATGACCAACACCGCTGGCAAATAAATAACCTGCAACTCCAGCCTCCCAACAATGTATTTAAAGAAGCTTGAGGGACCACGGAGAGGGAGGTCTTTTGACTCCATCAATATTGCCTTTGAGGAAAAACTGCTCAACAATGAGGTAAGAATTAACCTAATCTTAATCCTCATCCTAAACTGAACAAGTAGGAGAAATGGCCTGAATGGGACCTTACTCCAAAAAAATTTTTTAGGGCAATTTGAATGGCTTATTTGTTTAAATGTTGTTTAATTGTTGCTTCCAGTGTAGACTGTAGGCTAAGTAATAGGGGGAGAGTTTATTGACCCAAGATAAAATGAGATAAGATCAAAGTTTATTAATCCCGATTCTTTTCACACTAATAGATAAGCATTTGGTTTGACTTCGTGCAGATGAATGGAAGCAGCTGCTTTATGCCGACCTGCCGTCAATTAATGCGTCATTCGTGATTCTTTTTCTCATTCATTTTCACTGGAAATCGAGCATTCTCTGCCACGTACGTGTTAGTGCGTGTGTGTGTGTGTGCGTGTGCGTGCGCGCGTGTGTGTGTGTGTGTGTGAGTTATGGACACATTTTTTTTTTTCCAGACAGACATGATCAAAGACATTTGTAGTGTTTAAATAGGCCTATAAATAAATAGCCTACATTCATTAATTAATACATACATTTCATAAAACATTTTTGAATTAGTCTACATTGAATAATTAACCTGCAGAAAAAAATGTTGTTTCCTTAACCCATTTTAACCCAAGATTATACAGATTAATAAGGGATCTATGTGTAGACTTCCTCGATGTTTAAATTAGATTGCTTGTTTAAGACGTTCACCCAAGGCCTATGCCAGCTGAATGCGTTTAAAATGTTTTAATTTTGCCCATATTAAGCGCATAGTCACAGTCGTGTCTCAGTCATCACCCACTAGTACAGTAAAGACATACTGTACAAATAATCTATTCAAAGTATGTCTATGGCTAGTGATGAGTAGTGCTGACATATGCTGTTGAATTATCTAATGACCTCACCTTTTCAGATTAACAAAGCTACATTCACCAAAATCGACGAGAAAACAGAGAAGAGCAACACCCCAGAGAAGGGAGGAGCAACAGGCATCTTTTCCCTAAAAAATGAAGTTGGAGGACTTGTGAAGGCACTTAAACTCTTCCAGGTGAGGAGTTAGTTATGTTATGTGACAACGGTATTATAATGGAATCTTAACATATTCTGGGTAAGATCTTTTTCATCGCTATTTTGAATTATTGATATCCTAGTCCATAATAACTTGTATTGTCACCCATAATATTAGTAGTATTATGATTTTAAAATAGTATGTATATATTCTGTTGAGTACTGTTGGAATTTCATAATGATTTGTATTTATGATTGTCATAACATGTAACAAAATGGCAATGTTTTGCCATACAGGAGAACCACGTGAATCTCGTCCACATAGAATCCAGAAAGTCCAAGAGACGCAACTCTGAGTTTGAGATATTTGTGGACTGTGATAGTGACCACGAACAGCTGAACAAAATCATCCAAGTTCTCCGCAAGCAGGTCAACGTTGTGAACATGGAACCCCCGGATAACTCCTGTCTCCTGGAGGAAGGTACAGTATATGCAGTCCACGCCTCTATAAGAGCCCATTGTGATCCTCAGTCCAGTAACATGCCGTCGACTAACCTGACAGCTTTTCTCTACACATGGAACAGGAAATATGGATAGCGTCCCCTGGTTCCCCAAAAGGATTTTGGACCTGGACAACTGTGCTAACCGCGTCCTGATGTATGGGTCGGATTTGGATGCAGACCATCCAGTATGTAGTGAACTGGTTTCTTATTTAGTTTCTTTTTTTGTTCAACTTTTTTTATTCTCTTAAGATTAGCATTCTTATATTCCATATCTTTTGCACCGGATTTAGGGTTTCAAGGACAACGTTTACCGGAACAGAAGAAAGTATTTCGCAGATCTGGCAATGAGTTACAAACAGTGAGTGGGAAAATGAATTACAACACACACACAGACCCACCCATACACACACACACACACACACACTCAAAAGAACACACAAACACGTACGTGGCAGATCATTCATTCATTCATTCAATAACTCACAGAAAGAATGCCGTCCCTTGTGTGTTGCTCCAGCGGTGATCCCATTCCCCGCGTGGAGTTCACAGAAGAGGAGGTGAAGACCTGGGGCGTGGTGTACAGAGAGCTGAGCAAGCTGTACCCCACCCACGCCTGCAGGGAGTACCTCCAGAACCTGCCCCTGCTGGCCAAATACTGCGGCTGTAGGGAGGACAACATCCCCCAGCTGGAAGATGTCTCCCGCTTCCTCAAAGGTAGGCCACGCCTCCTCCATCGGCATGGCACTGATGAGGATGATGATGATGATGAGGATGGTAGTGGTCATGATGGTGTTGAGCATATATAGCACTTTTCAAGACTCCCAAAGCACTTGATGTAGTGAGTGTGGTGTGTGTGTGTGTGTGTGTGTGTGTGTGTGTGTGTGTGTGCATGTGTGTGTGTGTGAAGGGGGGTGTTATGACCTCAAGCCCCATATACATATGAAATGATCATACCCTATCATACCCTTTCTGGGTTGTACAGCACTTAAGACGTTTTATAGTACGAATATGAATCTTAATTGTTGTTGTTGATTATTGTTTTTAGCCTCACCTGTCAAACGCCTTTGTATACGAGTGGCAAATGCTAAATCCGGAAATATAAATACATGTGTGATCCGTTTAACTGAATTGATGCTTCCACCCTGTGTGTGTGTGTGTGTGTGTGTGTGTGTCTGCATCATGTGCAGAGCGCACGGGGTTCACCATCAGGCCCGTGGCGGGCTACCTCTCCCCCAGGGACTTCCTGGCTGGCTTGGCCTACCGAGTGTTCCACTGCACGCAATACGTGCGCCACAGCTCTGACCCCTTATACACCCCTGAGCCGTGAGTGAGCCCCTTATTCTATTTAATTGACCATACCAGTATACTGTATGTATGCATGTATTTATATATTGATCCTTCAAAAGCCCTCTTGTTTTTATTCATTTTTTGTATGCTGACACGTGGCACAGTTGTACGGATTCTTTGTACTGAATGAAGAATCTGAATCTGTACTGAATGAAGATTCAGAATCCGAGAGCCACATGACAACCGTACACAACCGTATGATGATTGGTCCAAACCTAACGAGGAGGCGGGGTTTGTATTGTGGGTCATACAGGGACACGTGCCACGAGCTGCTGGGCCATGTCCCGCTGCTAGCCGAGCCGAGCTTTGCCCAGTTCTCTCAGGAGATCGGCCTCGCCTCACTAGGAGCCTCCGATGAGTCCGTTCAGAAACTGTCCACAGTAAGTAGAATTCTACACGTTTTTGGATTTCTTTCCCCCTTTTGGATCTAGATATTTATTTTATTCTTTGAATAATTGTTTTCTTGTTAACGTAACGCTTGTGTGTGTGTGTGTGTATGTGTGTGTGTGCTCCAGTGTTATTTCTTCACAGTGGAGTTTGGCCTATGCAAGCAAGAAGGAAAGTTACGAGCTTATGGGGCAGGGCTGCTTTCCTCCATCAGCGAACTCAAGGTAAAAGATTTTAAAGATCGTAAGCAATTCATAGATTAGGGGAATTATTGACCAGTCGCTCAACTTAATCTTCAGGTAAACAAATAATACGTTAGTCCATTGACGTTGTCGTTTGTTTTATTAATAATTGTTATTTATTTAATTCCCGCCCAGCATGCGCTGTCCAGTAATGCCAGCATCAAGCCCTTCGACCCCAAGGTGACCTGCAAACAGGAGTGCATGATCACAACCTTCCAGGATGTCTACTTTGTGTCCGACAGCTTCGAGGAGGCCAAAGTGAAAATGAGGTGCGCCAACAGGTTGCGTTTTCCCTGTGACAAGATATCCATCAAGCTACGGCCTCCATTTTATCAAATGTTTTATCAAATACCATCAAATGACGTAGCACTCCCTTATCACACAATATTATAAATAAGCTTTATGTCAAGATGACCATGATCAAACCAATGATCTGAAATTGATTTTTTCAGGGAGTTTGCCAAGACCATCCGGCGACCTTTCACCATCCGGTACAACCCGTACACCCAGAGCGTGGACGTGCTGAAGGACACGCCCAGCATCAACAGTGTGGTGGAGGAGCTCCGGCACGAGCTCGACATCGTGGGCGACGCCCTCAGTCGACTCAACAGCCATCTTGGAATCTGAGCGGCCAATGAGAATCTCTCTCACATAGCGTAATCATCATCATCATCATCCACAAAAGCAAACCCACTGTTCAGACTGTCTGTTGCCCGTAGATTCTGTGTGTGCTCAAACAACGCCTGTGCTGCCATGGTACCTGAATGTCCATGGTAAAAAAATATATTGATCAATATATTTATGGCTTATAACTACTTTAATAACGACCTGATTGGTTTTATATTCACGTCTTTGTAATTCAGTGTTATTGATGATTCCTCTCACGTGATTGCACTCTGTTGTGCACTCACCTATCTTTTTTTAATATTCATCTGATGTATACAATGATGTTGTATGTGTCTTTGTAAACAGTTTCTGGAATCAATGAATGATAGATATTGATTGGATATTGACGAATTAACAGCGGGAAAATCAACACAGGTACATTGTGTGGTATCGTTCACATTCAATGTACCTCCTTCTGAAGTGAAATGTAACTAGTATAGGCCTATACTTCCTATTGTACCATTATTACATTATTTTTCTACGATGAAGATGTGTTGACCACGTAGACTGTACAGTTCATCACAAAATAAAGCACACGCGCAAAGTGTCTTGAACTCAAAATCATTCATCTTAACTCCTATTTTGTTGGGATGCATGTTGTGGGTGAGTGGTGGCACCCAGGGGCGTCGGACTGGGGCAAAAGTGGGACTGACTACCCAGAGCCCAAAGTGGAGGGGGGCCCCACTAAAAGCCTGAAATTAAAAGTTTGTTTTTATTTGGATTTCTTTACTTCTATGTAATTAGTGATGCAACTACAGTAACATTGGCCAAATAAATTGGTTGTATATTTGTATCAAAAAGAATAAAACAAAATATACTGGAGGGCCCCTGTTACCCTCTTACAAAATAAATACTTAAACAAACATGAAGAAAATAATGTTCTCTTAAGTCTGATACTGCAAGAAAACCTCACTTAATCACATAGTAAAAGTAGCACAGTATTATATGAGTCCATATATATAATTATGTTAAAATTAGTTTTGGTTATATGGTTTCTTTTCACGGGGCCCAAAATCCCTGGTGCCGCCCCTGGTGGCACCCACAACACGCTGGAGACGCGCTGCTTTACGGCCGTGTCGCACATAATGTTTACTACCGGGTAACCCATGGAAACCAATTCACACACGGAGCGGCGTTTGTACACGTGGGTAAGTTGAAATAAATAGAAATAAATCATCATAACACACATGTAAACTACAATACATCAAATACAATAGTAGGGCGCGGGGGTTGTCGTTTTAAGATAATGACGCAGTTACTCCCCTTAAGGTAAACATATTGCTACTAGCCGGCTAGCTTAGAACTGACACTGTTGAAACTCTACCAAAGTAAAGCTGCGTGTCGTGGTGGGTTTTTATTTTCTATTTTCTTTACCCTCCATCTGGTTGTCTGGCGGCCAGGGCGCCAACAGCTACGGGCAGCTGGGACAGGGCGATGCGGAGGACCGGGCAGAGCCTCAGAGCTGCTCGGCTACCGGTGCTCTGCCTCCAGTCCGGCTCCTGTGTGGAGGAGGAGGACACACGGTGGCTGTCACAGGTGTGTGTGTGTGTGTGTGTGTGTGTGTGTGTGTGTGTGTGTGTGTGTGTGTGTGTGTGTGTGTGTGTCTGTCTGTCTGTCTGTCTGTCTGCCTGTCTCTTGTTATCACATTATTGAGTCAAATCTTGGGGGGAAAATGTTACACTGGTCATTGATATACTCATCATTTTGTGATTTCAGAGAACAGCAAGGTATTCGTGTGTGGACAGAATCACAGGGGCCAGTTGGGACTCGGCCACACGTCAGATGTCTCAGTTCTCCACCCCTGTCCTGGCCTCAGCCAAAGGATAGTCAGTGTGGCCTGTGGTTGGGATTTCACCCTTTTTCTAACCGGTAAGCCGTCATTGACAGCCAACAGCCAACTTTAGATCAAATGTAGGACCTAGGCCTACTTGTGCCCTAACCCTTGAAAAATAGCCTTGAACCTTTTTCCTGTTAAACCCTTAAAAATGTTCCTGATTGTTCCAAAGTGGTGTCCGTTACAATTTCAGGACATTGCATCAGTTACTAAATACGTCAAATGAACAGCAATGTATACATGCAATATCCCGCATCCATGAATGGCTTTTTTCTTTGTGCATTTCTGAATATCATAGATTGTGGCCAGGTCCTGGCTTGTGGATCCAACGCTTTCGGCCAACTCGGTGTGGCACAAATAACCAAATACTCTGCCGAGCCTGTATGTGTTGAGGTGAGTGGCATGGCAAGCGTGATGTAATGGATGCAATGTGTGCGATAATAACCGATAACTGGGTCCAAATCAAGTCTATTATGACATGTGCTATTGTATAACAGTCTGATGCAATATCTTATCCATCTTGAGAAAGCAGGCAAATTACATGATGCAATGTGTACTGCCCAGAGTCTGAAGGAGCCAGCGGTCTGTTTGGCGGCAGGACTTAGACATTCGCTGGCTGTAACTGGTGAGTTCCCATGCATCCCCGCTGCAGTCATCCTATACCTTGATGTGTAACAAAGCATTGAGCCCTGAGTCTCTCTGTCTGTGACTTCCCCGCTCCCAGGCGCTGGTAGTGTGTACCAGTGGGGATCAGGTCTGTTAACTCATGCCAAGAGAGCACTCGGCCCGAACCCGGTCCCGCCACACTTTATCTCAAAGGTGCCCGTGCGAGTACCAGGTAAGTTCAAGTTGGTTTGATTGCAATTGATCTATTTATTTATTTTCTGAACCCATATAATGAATATAACCCTGACAATGTGCTGGTTTCTCAAGGTCTTGATCATGTGACGGCACACACGGTCGCTGCTGGCTCCGCCCACTGTGTTTGCCTTACAGGTAGGCCTGCATGTACCAACTATAACCTGACGATTGTGTTCATAGTTTGCTGCACAATAGCAGTAGAACGACTAAGTTACATTCATGCTGTTGTTGTATAGGAGCAGGCGATGTGTTTCTGTGGGGAAGTAATAAATATGGACAGATGGCTACAAACGACTGCTTCTCAACCTACCCTACTCTTCTCAATCGCTCGCTATTGGACGGAGAGGCCGTCACTCACGTGTGGAGTGGCTGGACTCACCTGGTGGCCAAAACGGGTATGGCAAAAATAGTTTTCATAAAAAATAATTTTCACTTTGTTTGTTTGTGAAAGTGATCATAAATTTGTAAAATGGTGACTCTTTTTTTTCTTTCAGAGAGTGGAAAAGTGTTCACATGGGGAAGAGGTAATTACGGACAGCTTGGAAGAGCAGAATCCACCAATCACAGTCCAGCACTGCAGTCAGATGACTCCCCAGCAGTAGAAGATGTCAAGGAGGCCTCCTTTCCGAGGGAGGTCCATTCCCTTTCTGGGGCTTCACAGGTATACGTGACAACTACACCTTCCTATTTAAATGGGATCCTGGATCCACATTATCATTATAATATGTGCCCTGGGCAGAGAACATCAGCAGAAGATACAACTGGGATATTATTGGCCTATATTCTTTGGTCTTTTATTATTGCAGTACATGCTTCAGTCCACCAGGGGGCAGCAGACACCGACTGCTGATGACGTGTGATATACAGTATACCGTGCCGTGCGGTGTCCTTCCAAGAGCCAGGCCCAAATGGGTCCTCAGTGCTTTACATCACCCGCTATGATAAGGATTGCACATATATCTGTGCAAATTGCTTCCCTCCCCATCCCCCCCCCCCCAGTGAAAGGCCTCTCTCCCATTTGGGCAATTATGAGTGAAAGGCACGGGAGGCGGTGCTGGGGGGATGGGGAGGGAGGTAGGGGGAGGGTATGGCGGAGAGCGATGCCGTTGACTTGTAGCCTAAGTAGCGCGGGGCGGATGGGAGCTTCCAGCCATTAAAGGATGACGCCGGGCCCCCGCTCACAGGTCACGGTGGGAACGCTGGTCCGTGTCAAGGCGCGGCGTCGCCCTGTGCACATAAAGCGTGCGGAGAGGGCAAGATGGATTAGCCCGGGCGTGCGATGAATCTCCGTGGCCCTCCACGCCCTCGTAACACGATCACGCACTCCTCTCTCCTCGCCCACTGTCAATATTTAGAAAAACCCTCACAGTTTCTATAAGGCAGGATGAAGAGTACCGTGAAAATTATTTTTAATCTGCTAATGGTTTAGAAATCAATGGGTTTGTTTTCCCCCCTTCATTTCAGCAGCCACCGTACACATCAAACCTATAAGTAAGAAAATGCTTGAATCATGTCTACTATCAATTCAAATGTATAAATGCGGTCCAAACAATCATAAAGACCGCTGGCTCGCTCTCGACCCGTGATGCTACGTTTGTTTTACATTTGAACGCAGCCTCCCCATAACACAACAAGTGTGTTCTGAAAACGTGGCGTGTTGTTACAGTGATCTGTGCAGCAGATACTGAGCTGTCAAATGTGGACAGTTGTGACGTTGGCTAGTTGTTGTTGTTCTTGTTGTGCTGATTTAGGATGGAGCTGAAAAACATTGGATCATTTTGGAAGGAATTGAATGCTGCTGCTGCTAACACTTCACAATTTTAAATGTGGTTGTGGCAGTTAACTCGCTGCCACATGCCAGTTAAGTGTCTTTACCCGAGCACTTCCGACGACCAGGACACAGGTCGATTGTGGTTTAAACCGGTTTATCGCAGAGATGGAAATGTGTGGCGGGCAGGGACGGTGGTAACTGCTATCCTGTCAGGGCTCCATATAGACCATATAGACCCTTTCCACAGATGGTCAATAGCAGGGTAAAGTAACTTCCTGTCCCTGTAGTTTAAACATTAGGTGTGTTTTATTTATGTTTGTCACAGCCCCGTGTGTGTGTGTGTGTGTGGTTGTGTGTGTGTGTGTGTGTGTGTGTGTGTGTGTGTGTGTGTGTGTGTGTGTGTGTGTGTGTGTGTGTGTGTGTGTGTGTGTGTGTGTGTGTGTGTGTGTGTGTGTGTGTGTGTGTGGTGATGGCTGGTGTGCCTTGACTGCCCAATGCACCTGCAGGTGTACAGCCTCACCCAGCCCCAGAGTAGAATGAGCCTGACTCGGGCCAGGTGAGGCTGTTTACACCAGCCATCGACCACACACACACAATGGTGTAAATTGCATTTGTCTGTTTTGGCTGTTGATCAAATATTGTATTTTTTATCACACAAACCTTCTTGTCTTTGCAGATTGCCTGTGGGTCTGAACACAATCTGGCCATTGTAGGTAAGTGTGTTGTCTCACCGATCCCCCAAAACAATAAGCTCTGCCAATATCACTAATCACTCATGTTATACATTTAACCATTTATTGCATCTTTAGTTTGGCGGTATGTGGTTCCACTCCTTTTGGGAGCTCCCTGCGCTGGGATTTTAAAGCATGACACACAGTTGTGTCAGATACCAAATACAAACATTTGACAACAGGGAGTCACTATACAATCCCCCCATCCATGGTGTACATCAGATATCTCATCCCATGGTGTAGGTTACCTACAATACAGAGCGGAACCAAAGCAGGTGGATGCTGGGGTGGTGGTGGTGGGTGTGTCAGATGGAAGGTCTTAAATTGACTGTCAGTCCGTCCGATCGGACCGCCTGTCGGCTGGAGTAGACTTTTAGCCACTAGAGTGTCCCGCCAGAACTAACCACGCCCATTATTTAAATGTCGCAACAGTCGTCTTGGCTACAATATAAATACACTCGAAATTGCTATTGATCGCCATGGAAATTGCCCGGGATTTTAGTGCTGCAGTTGATGCATGGAAAAACAATTAAGTGATGGCCCTGTTGCGGTCCCTTGTGTACACTTGTGTGTTGTTTTCCACTCAGATGGCTAAAGCACAACAACAAACAGGACTCCAGTCTTTTGTGTCATTGGCCAGCGTGCCGCCTCACAACACACCTGAAGATGATACAGAACCCTTACCTAGCCCCTCCTCATGAACAAACCTCAGTCTCGCTAATGAGTGTGCTGCCGGTGTGAGAAACTGTTTGTATTTGGCTTGGACCAAGTCGTGGCCTCCCATATCAAGCAGCCGAACCCGACGCCGGGGGGAGGGAAGGAGCCGGCTAATGCTTACCACTGCAACACCACGTCGGTACAATTTTAATCCCGGAGCCTCTCGGAGGTCAGTGTTTAGCTCTGTGGGCTGCGCCTCAGGAAGCAATTACAACTAGAGAAGAAGATGGGTATCTGAGACAGAGGCCATTATCCGCACATGCCGGCGAAAGAGCAGAATTAGCCACACGGCACACGTTTATGGCCGCGTTGTTCTCAGAGTTGAGTGTTTGGAAAGCATTCTCACACTTGACTCTGTGGAATCTCTTCTGTGTCCACAGCCAGAAAAAAAACTTCACCTTTTTAGTTTTAGTTTAGTAAACTTTCACTAAAACACTTTTTTAGGGAGCACTTTTTTTCCTTTTACTTCATCAATGTGTCAACACTGACCTATTTCATCGACATCAATGTCGGTGCCAAAACAACCCCCCCCCCCCCCCCCCCCCTTAAAAACGGCGAGCTTGGGAGCCGTTTTAACGAGCAGCCTGTTTGGTGGGACACAGGCCACACCACACGCTGCATGGACAACACTCGAGGTACCTGCACAGTGCACACGAAACAGCGACGCAATCCCTGTGACCCGTGTTCGCCACTCGACGGCGACCTGGCGTTGTATTTTTTATTTTGGGGACAATCAGGAACGCGGTGCTGGCAGTGGTGGCGGAGGCAGCGTCTTGTGCTTCATAATGGCTATCCCCATGAGAGGCACCGCTCCGTGTCCCAGCCTCTTCCTCTCATTCAAGCTGATGAAAGGCGTGTCCCTGTGTGTGTGAACGCTCTCCTGCATGTGCGTCTCTGCGGCCATCGTCGCACTGCCTTCCTTCCAGGAGCTGCTCCTCCTCCTTCTCCTCCTGTTGGCCTCGTGCAAAAGAAATGACCAAAAAAAACGACCCCCCCCCCCCCCCCACCCCAAAAAAAACATCAAAACAGGATTGGAAGGGGCTGAGACCTGAGTGCTGCTATTTCTGGTGCTGAAGTAGGTCAGACAGAAAAGGAGCGAGAGGCGGAGGGGTGCTGGCGTGGTGGTGGTGGTGGTGGTGGTGGTGGTGGTGCCGGCGGTGCCGGTGGAGGGCTGTCTGCTGCTGCCAACCGCCCGTCCCGCCCGCCCCTCTGCCAATTTGCAGAGAGAGCTGTTGCCACCGCTGCCGCTGCCGCTGCCACTGCCACTGCCGCCACAGACGCCACCGCAAGGCGCTAGGTGGGCCATGCTGCCATCGGCGCCCGCGGAGCCAGGCCTCGGTTCACCTGTCACAGACTCTGGGCATCTCTCTAAATTACTCACCTGCAGTGACCTATTATTATTATAATAATAATTCTTTCCTATATTTTTGTATTATTTTTATTTAATTTTCTGTTTTCATTATTATTTTGTAATTGTTATTATACTCTCCTATTATTATTATTATTATTATTATTATTATTATTATTATTCAACAGGGGGAGACATGAGCACATTTTTGTTAGATGGACCCCTTAACCGAAATCTTCCGGATGAATGGCTGATGCCGTCCGTGTTAATGGAGTGTGATTGGCCCCCTCACTCTGTTTGAACTGATGCTGGTTTCACGGGGTCTGGCTGGCGTGATGATGACGGCCGGCTGTTGATTCTGCTGAACAACCCCACAGACGAGTCTTGTTTACGGGGTGATGGCCTTGGATCTGCTCTGCGCCTTTTTTTTTCCCTTTCTTCCTTTCCGTCTTTCTCACACCGCTTTGTTGTGCGAGAGGCGTATTGTGCAGGCTCTGCGTTGCCATGGGAACACCAACGTGCTGTATTCCAGCCGGCGTGTCCGTGAATTAAACCTTTCAAAGGCTATTTTTTTTTAATTGACAGGAGATTTCAATGCATGACATCGATAACAGTAATCAGGATGCTCACTGAACCCCTTAATTTTTCCGTAACTCTTTTGCGTTCCAGTTCCAAAATAAACCGAGATGTGTTTGTGTAGCGCATAGAAAATGGCTGGCAGCAAGTCACACTGACATAAGCTGCTGGCATGACATCTCTGTGTGGTTACCGTACAAAACATATGTGGTCGTTGGCAGTCCTTAAGACATTCCATATACCATTTATGTCACAGAACCAACACTTCATCTCACAGAGATCGACACAAAAAACAAAACAAAAATCCTGAAATGGAAAACAGAAAATACTCAGATTTTTTTTAAAAGGACACAACTGTGCAATAGGGATAACTTGGAAGATGTGTTACCCTTGAGAAAGCAAGCTCGCCTCTGTTGCCATGGTAATGGAGCCTATTAGGTAACTGTGTTGCCATGGCACGTGTCTCTCCTCAGTGATGCAGACCTGACCACACCCACTAACAAGCTCACCAGCTGAGAAGAACGCGGAGAGGTCTATTACTGGGCGGGTGTCAGCGCTGTGTACAGCACGGGGGGCTCTGTTTGATTCGAAGCGGCTTGATTAAAACATGCCTCGTCTTTATAAGCTAATTTATTGTCGCTTAGTTCTGTGGGTGCACCGCAGTTCATACAACCGCAGCCTCTTAATAATCCTGGCCCTCGGCTAACCAATAACCAACACCATTGTTTTTGCTTTCCAGGGAACGGCCTCTACTGCTGGGGCTGGAACGAGCACGGCATGTGTGGAGACGGCTCGCTGACAGACCTCCTCAGACCGCAGCCGCTCTCCGCTCTCAGGCCGCTGCTAATTGGCTGTGGGGCCGGACACTCTCTGGCCCTGTGTGCGGTGAGCCAGTGAGAACACGGGGTAATCTGGAGCCAGGCAGCAGCAGCACGCCATTATCCAGCACGTAGCACAACACTCGAGACGCGCAACTTTGAAACACTGCACTAGATCACATGGAACTGCTGCATGTGCCTTTTTACATTTTACATTTTACATTTATATTTAAGGCCTTTTTTTTGCGTTGAAAGCTCTTCAGCAGCCATGTGTGGAAAACCCGTAACCACCATAAATATTCCCCGGTTTAGCTACAGGTTGAGTTATGTCCGAGGCGGTCCCCTGGACATTATTTCCCTTAAATCACTCTTGTCAATTTGATGGACGTGATGAGACGGAACGGTGTCGCTGGACACCGCCGTGTCCATAATCCGCCCTCCACCACTGTCCCCTTGTTCGCCTGCCATGTTGTTCTTTTCCCATTGAATAAGGCTGTTATGAACGGTATGATGGGGGGGTGGGTGGAGGGCAGCAGCGCTCTGGCCTCACGTCCCCTATGTCACGCCTTTTATCGCAGCAATCCTGAGTGTCAGGAGACACTCAATCTCCCAGAGGGCCACACACTCCGGACGGGAAATTCTCACGGCCATCCCGTGATTTACTGCTAATGCATAGACTGTACTGGTCGGCCTCAGCTGCCACCAGCATTCCCAGAACCCACCATGTGTCCGTCATTAGCCCAAATCACTTTTTATGGACATGATGACTTTCAGTGGGATGGCCATTAAGACTTCCATCATATGGATGGATTTTATGTTTGCAGTAAACATTTTATCTTCGCATACTTTTTACATGTTGTGTATTTGTTTTAAAAGTGTGGTTACAGATACCTTATCAGAGTTATGAAAGTGTGAGTTTATATATTTTTTTGTCCTGCAGTCATTCCAAAGAATAAAGTCAACACTCGTCGGAAAAGTATCATGTCCGTGTATTTTTTTATTTTTCACTATTTATTGTACAAGCCTGATTTCTTTTTTTCTTTTCTTTTTTTTTTTTTTCATTGGTCAGAAAAAGTCACAAGAGAATCCCTAAACAACAAACCGATTGAAACGAGCACTTAATCACCACCTTAACTAACCACAAAATGCACGGTGTTCAAAACACACACACACACACACACACACACACACACACACTCGACGTTTCTCTACATGGCACACGTTAGTCACCTATCTGTTGTGAGACACCAACCCCATCAACGAACATGTTGCTGTTGCTGTTCTTATTTTTAGTATTTCTTTTATTATTATTTTTTTGCAATATTGGACGGTTACCAGCACAGTGCCTTCAGCTTCCCCCCGCGTTTGATCTCAGTTCCGTTGGCACGCCCACATCTGTGGTTCCTGTGTTCACATACCGATCTGACTGTGGTACGTTGGCAGTGTGTTTGCAGTGGGTTCATTAAAAAGGTTGGTCCCGTTACCAGTCGAGGAGTAACTGTTCTCAACACCACGAGTTACTACAACAAGTTAAGTTAAAGTGTGTGTGTTTGTGTGAGTGTGTGTGTGTGTGTGTTAGTGTAGATATGTGAAGTCCTTTGGATGCCGAGGCCAAACCGAGGTCTCCGTGTGGGCTTGTTGCTTGTTGATTTTTGGGATAGGCTACTTGTTGTGGTCGTGTTCAGTGGTGATGTGAGCAAGTGAGCAAAAATCTTCGGCAGTCATTTGTTTTTTTTTGTTTGAGTGAAATGGATAGTTTTGAAAAACAGAGGCACTTCTCCAATGTAATACTATTGTCCGCAGTTGTTGTTTTTGTCTCGACAAAATGGAGTGTAGTAAGAGCAAAACAAGCCAATTTCACACGATTGTCAGTTAAAAAAAGATCCCGTATAATAAATACAATGGCAATATAGCTGTTGTCTAAAATAGACAATGTTAATATTTTCTCAAAAAAAAACAACAGCATCTTAGGTCAAAGATGAATTGTCCAATATTAATAGCACACTTGGCCGTTAAAATGCCTCACAAATACTGGTGGTTTTTTCCTTCTAAGTATTTTTTGTATTAATTGCTATGTATAGTCCTACTCCTCAATGCCTGAACATATATCATAAGAATGTGAAAGTTCACTAGTGCAAAAAAAAGTGCAAATGATACGTGAGTTCATCTCTCGATTTTCAACTTCTTTTTTCAGGCGTCCATGAAAAGTGACACTAGTATTCTAAGGGCGGTGAACACAGAGCAACTGCAGGTCTACGATACTTTTTTTTCTTTTCTCTTTTTACTTACTTTTTAAACCTGAAGACGCACACATATATAGGCCTAGTGGATGATCCCGCAAAAAACACATTGGTATACACAGCTTCAGCACACAAAAAGCAGATATAGATATATATACAGCACTGGCACACACACACACACCAAAAAAATTAGGCACACAAAAATTACAACACAGTAACTAGTCACAGATACTGAGCTACGTAAGGCTTGACAACAAAACGTTCCTCTGTGCTACATCTATGCTGAGTTTGTGATGTACAGGTTGTCACTGTTACACCCATTTTTTTCCCAAATATTAAGTCGTAATACACACACACACACGCACACGCACACAAACACACAAACACACAAACAAACAAACAAACACTACAACTCGTATCAGGTAGGGGATGGGCTGTTATGGGTCATACACATAGTGGTCGGTACACCATGGTTCATTACACAAACTGACTCGGTTGCTGGTCTGCTCCGGGGGGCTCGGTGGGTCTCTATAAACATATAAACAAAAACATAAAAAATAAAAACAAAAACAAAAACAAAACAATAACACAAAAGAAATTATTACACCGATTAACGTTGAGATGGCCACATTTTGATGGAGATGACGGGGGCAGGGCGGTGGTGAGATGATGGCCCCTCGTTTTGGCAGGGGGGTTGCTTCCGGTAGTCTCTCATGGTAAACGGACGGGGGGTGTTTACCATGTGCTTCCCATGCGTGGAGGCCCCCCCCCATCCACCCCAGATCGCTTACCCGTCTGTGTGTGTGCGAAAGGTGTGTGTGCAATTCTTTACACACAGACAGGTCAGTCAACAACATGCCCAGCTCATGCTCTGCTCTACGGGTGGACGTACAGGAGAGAGAGAGAGAGAGCGAGAGAGAGAGAGAGAGAGAGAGAGAGACGTTTTTAGTTTTTTTTCAGTCACTGGTCATGCGTTGGTTGTGCACGCTCATGCTCTCGTGTCACGCACCACCCACCCCACCCACCCCACCCTAGCACCCATTCTGCCGCACCACGGCGTTAGTTTGGTTAATGTTCAACCCGGCGAGGAAGAGTCGAACACGCTGGTTAGCTAGCAAGCCGAAGGGGGGGGGGGGGGGGGGGGAGGGACCGGGGGGGTAACTTGTGCTGTTGAATAAAAACACAGTCTAAAACACCCGTTGTGTACAAAATTTATTTCATGCAAGGAATTTGTATGTACACATCTTTTTTTTTATTTCAATACTTTTCTGTTGCATAAATGTAAAATACATGCATTAACCTTTCCCCAAGAAGACACACCCCCTAATGAATTGTAATGTTTTTTTCTTTTCACTTAAATTGCATTGAGTATGAGCATATAATTCACCTGCATCTCGTTACATAAAATCTTCACAGGATTAATTTTTTCATGTCCATTAATTACCACAGCAATAGACAAAAACTCATGAATCGTAAAAACCACTGCTCATCCATAATGAGATATTTTATGATTTACGTTAGCTATATGATAAGACGTTAACATTTCTTATCTGTCAACTTACAACTCGTTAAAGTGCCCGAAAAGACGTGTGCATATATAATGGGGTGTTTATGTTATAAAATGTATTTTTTGTGCGCGTATTGATGCATTGGATCAAGACATCTGTTGAGTATATGCTTTCAGGAGCCATAATATTCATGATGAATATTATGATCCATGTATTTTCCGGCTCTGTAGAGTTCCAGAGTTTATCCCTCCGATTGGCAGTTTTGCTATAGGAACATAATCCTCCCTGTGTATTCAGATATAACTGGTGTGTATATATATACCTCAACTTAAAACCTACACTTGCAATAAAGATTTCATTGCACTGTTCTGAGCCAAAGGTTTGATATATTGATGCTACAATGTGGGCAAGGATGCTATCCTTATCAACAACGCTTATTTACCTTCCAATATATGAAGGCACAGCACGTATGGAATAATAGTCAAACATTGCTTAAATTTCGGAGTCACTGCAATGGTTGCACTGACTCTTGTGTCTGGTTTGTAATACTGCTATAAAGTGAAGTGTGGAAGCAAGCAACGCTCATAACAGCGTCAAATAGCTTTGTGATAGAACATGTGGAATTCAATGTGGCTATTTTTTGTTGTTGAAGCCCCCAGTCAAAATATAGACATTAAATTGATATATAATATTTTGGGGAAAGGCAAAGGATGGTAGCTACATAAAAATCTTCTGCTATGATTGAGTCTCTTTTGTAAAGCTGTTTCAAAATGCATAAAATGAAGCTCGTTTTTTCTGTTGGTTGAACGAAAACAAATTAAAAAAATACAGTTACTGCAATACAGTTAGCTTCTTGAAGAACACATCATGCAGGTCATGCAAATGGACAGATTTTCCTCTGTTGACATATTATTCATCACTAGTATCAGGAACCATTTTGCATTGTACATCACGAACATCATGTTCATAAATTTGGATCGCCCCTCGTATGATAGCATGTCTCGTCTTGGCACTCGCACCCGTGGAATAAAACAACATCTCCACTTTGCAACACACAAAGCACTTTGGAGACGTTCCCTTAACAGCTGGCCACAGTATCCCTCAGATACGTTCTCAAAGCCACATATTGTTGTTAAAGTTCAGCATATGTATGTATATATACATATAAATAAGCAAAAGGGAGGAGGGTGAGGGGGATGTTACATCTTATGAAATAGTTTTCTTTCACAAGTGTTTCAGTAAGCAGATGAGATCAGAAGAGTTACAGGCTGAGGACAGCGAGAGACCAAAAGCAACAGAGCAACAGGCAGATAGTAGTGATGTTGAAAGTGTGGCGAGGTGGTGGTCTACAGTCTACTGACATGACCCATGCAGAGTGGCAACGAGGCAATGACTCCTTATGTCTCTTCTGTAAGTAAGTTGCGGGTCTGAGGACACAAGGAACACTGGGGGAGGGAAGGGTGCTGCTGCTGAACTTTAGTTTTAGCGAGTTTTACAAGAACAAGAACCAAGGTAGCTTTCTCAAGGAAAAAAATGTTGACAAGAAAGGATCGAGAGTATAAAAGGGGGGCGGGGTGGTGAGGGTGTGGTGTTCGGGTGGGCGAGGGTTGGAGGGGGCGGGGGGGGGGGCGTCGGGTGGGTGGGCCGGCCGGGGGAGAGGGTGGGGGGGTGGTTGATGGGTGTGACAGGTGCTCCCACCTTTTTTTTTTCTTTTTTTCCCCGGCTGCATTGTTTCTGGCGGTGGGGGGTGGGGGGGGGTGTGGGTGTTAACCATGCTACATAATGGATGGGATGGGGGAGTGTGAGTGTTGCATTAGGCAGGGCGGGCTGCAGGGCAGGGCGCACACGGAGGACACCCCTGAAGCGTCCTCGCTCATGCCAGACATGCTGTTAAGACTCCAAGGCTTTTCATAACCTTTGGTTGGAAAACAGAGAACGTTCTGAGTACACTGCTGCTGCGGCGGCGGCGGCTGCTGCTGCTGCTGCTGAATCCAGAGAACAAAATGGCTTTCGCGCTTTTCTCGTCTTTTGATTAAGGGCTACACCTGTTGCTTTCTTGGTTTTGACTCAAAGACTCAAATAAACAGGTCAGCACAGACTTGCTATATGTATATATATGTATATGTATATGTATACAGAGAGAGATTCATAGATGGTTATTCTCCATGCGTTTGAGTGCATCAGGAGTAAGAAAAAAAGAAATAAAAAAGAAATAGAAAGTAAACAGACCAGCATGCACCAGGTGGTATTTCGGATGGTTCCGGAGTTTAACACTTGTAGTTTTTGTACTGTTTTCTGGTCCCAGAGGCCAGGGTGTGCCAGCTACAGGGGGCTGGAGGTGTGTGTGTGTGTGTGTGTGTGTGGGGGGGGGGGGGGGGGGGGGGGGGACAGATCTTTGCTTGTGCTTGTTGCACATATGTAGTTGGAAACTAAAAATGCACGATTCAATGTGCGGACATCGGTGTGCTTATGTGCTCAGAATGGAAATGTGCCGTCGCTATACAAGACGTCACTCTGAAAGCACCAACCAGAAGACAAACTAGATTATTTTTTTCTTATTCTTCAATCTACAATCTGTTCACTTGTAAACAAGGTCGATAATTTCGTCGGCGACGGTGTTTTTTTTTGTTACAACCCCGCCACCGTCGGCGACACCGGCGGCCATGTGTTTCCGTTGGTGTTGTGCTCTGTAACCATCCTGATAACACCGGTCCCCCAAGACACCGCATGCATCATTGTGCACACGACCCGTTATGTTCCCGTGGTCGGGGCGTCGAGTCAGTTAAAACACACACATACATACACACATATATATTGTACGCGACGCAGGGCGACGCACAATACTGTCGTAGGCGTTTAGAACGACATTACATTCTAGCTCATACAAAACTCTGAAAATAGTGTTTGTCTTGTGTTGTGTTTCTCTTTTTCTTCTCTTCTTTTTTTTTTACATAAATAAATAATTAGTGGTGAGCAATATGAAAAATATATTATGTACGCAGCTGTGGATAAGATAAGATAAGATGGAACTTTATTAATCCCGAAGGAAATTCGAGCGAACCTTCATAAATATAATCAGTGTCGTGATTGTGCTTGGGCTTAAGTGACAGATGTTCTAAAGACGTGGAATATGTATATATATATAATATATATGTGTATATTTATATTTATATATATACAGTACTCATAGGAATAATTGAGAAGAGGGGGGTGGGTTGGGGAGTTGTGAGAGAGAATAAAGCTGATCAGAGGTTTCTTGTTGTTGTTGTTGTTGTGTGTTTGTATGTGTGTGTTTTTTTTTGTTGATCATGTTGATCGTGAATAATCAAGGTGAAGAGAGAGAGAGAGAGAGAGAGAGAGGGTGGGGGAGGGAGAGAGAGAGAGTTAGGGATGGGGGGGTGGGTGGGGCAGGGGTGAGGGGTTGAGGGGGGGTCAGGGTGGAGAACATCCCGTCTCTACGGTGTCAGTGTCTTACGGGGGGGGGCTGTGATTGGCTGATGCTGTACGTACCCCGCCTGCCTTTCCCGCCCGCCGCGTGGTTGTGCCTCTCCGCCGTGGTGACCAGGAAGCAGGGCCGCTCCCGTTCACTGGGGCTGAACGTCTCCTCGGGGGAGATGGCCTGGTCTATGTGGGGGCAGTCCTCGTCCGCCAGAGCCGCGTTCGCCGCCTCGCCGTTCAATTTGGACTCTGGTCGAGACGAGGTCGACGGCCATGACGGTGGGGGGAAAAAAAAGATCGGAAAACAAATAGGATTTATGTGATTGAGTTTGGGAGCCAGAGATATCTGCCTGGCCCTGCCGTCTATCAGAGTTTTAGTAGGACTGGAGAGAGAGATGGTATTTCTGTTGGTATTTCGTTTGTTTTTTTCCCTTCTAGTACAGGAATTGTCTTGAGGTGACGTCCCCGAGTCCAATGAAATTATTTACAGGGCAGTAAAAAACGCCATCTCTTAATGAGAATCTTTCCAGAGAGGGGGGATATTTAATGAAATGTGTGGGAAAACGCACACGTGTATAAATTCACAGCAGCCATATTTCATTTAGCTGTCTCATAAGTCATGACGCTATATCTCGTGCTTCCAGGATGCGTGTGTGTATATATATATATATATATATATAGAACATTATGTACCATGCCACTTGTACATATCATTCCGCTCCAATAACATTATACCAAATGTGAAAGTTCATTAGACAAAAAAAAAAACCCTCCACAGTAATGTGTTTTTAATGCCTCCTTACACCATGGTCACATTGTGATATATTACAAGGATAGAGGCTCTAACGGTTAGGCTTAAGAGGCCGTGTGAGTGAGTCACTGCATTAAGAACGGCAAAATCAATAGTTTGTATCCTCGGGCCCATCTCTCTCCGCGCTCTCCCATTCAGCCTCAAAGATGCCAGTCATGCCATGGCTTCATTGATTCATCGGGGTCGCTTTTATTTGTTTTAATCCCACGCCTCCCACTGGCGCATTACAGCTACAAAAGACCCTGAGATAGCTAAACCCGCTCTACTATGACTACTATGATTTGTCTTTTACGAGGTACAAACTCAAATCTCACGCAGCGGCAGAAACAACAACAAAGTCAACGTCTCCGGTCTGGATACGGATACACGATCTCCAGACAGCGCAGGAGCCAATCAGAATGCAGGAAGTGACACAGCCGTACAATAAAGTTTAAAGAGTTATAAGCTTCAAACGTTCAAAGGGTTCCTCACCTTGGAACTTGATCTCGAAGACGTCGTCATCATGGGCGATGGGGCTCTGGTGCTGCATGGAGCTGATGCTGGACTTGCAGTAGTTGGGCGAGCCGGGCTGCGGTGCCCGGGGGATATACTTGTTCTTCTTCTTGGGCAGCTTCTGCTTGGCCATGGCCAGCGAGTAGTACATCCCGAAGTTGTTGACAATGACGGGCACGGGCATGGCGATGGTCAGCACGCCGGCCAAGGCGCACAGCGCGCCCACCAGCATGCCCGAGGTCGTCTGCGGGTACATGTCCCCGTAGCCCAGCGTGGTCATGGTCACCACTGCCCACCAGAAGCCGATGGGGATGTTCTTGAAGTGCGTGTGGTCACTGGCGCGCGGGTCGTTGGGGTTGGCGCCGATGCGCTCGGCGTAGTAGATCATGGTGGCGAAGATGAGCACGCCCAGCGCCAGGAAGATGATGAGCAGCAGGAACTCGTTGGTGCTGGCGCGCAGCGTGTGGCCCAGCACCCGCAGCCCCACGAAGTGGCGCGTCAGCTTGAAGATGCGCAGGATCCGGACGAACCTCACGACACGCAGGAAGCCCAGCACGTCCTTGGCGGCCTTGGAGGAGAGGCCGCTGAGGCCCACCTCCAGGTAGAAGGGCAGGATGGCCACAAAGTCGATGATGTTCAGCGCGTTGCGGACAAAGTCCAGCTTGTTGGGGCAGAAGGTGACGCGCATGAGGAACTCGAAGGTGAACCAGACGACGCACACGCCCTCGATGTAGGTGAGGAAGGCCACCGTCTCCACCTCGCGGTAGACGTGCTCCACCGTCACGTTGTCCACCACCTCCAGCTCAGTACGGTTGATGATGGGGTTGAAGGCCTCGTGGGTCTCCAGGCAGAAGGTGGTGATGGACACCAGGATGAAGAACAGCGAGGCGAGAGCCACCCACTGAGAAGAGAGTGAGATCGGATTGGATAGAGAGAGAGAGTGAGAGAGAAGGGGGTGGGGGGGGGGGGGGTGGGAGGTAGTGGTTAGGGGAGGGAGGGAGGGGTGGGTGGTGGTTGAAAGAGGGGAGAAGGCGACGGGGGGTGGGGGGCGGGGGGACAGGCAGAGAGATGAGAAGGACACAAAGCAAGGAGACCTGAGTATAGCCCTACACACACACACACACACACACACACACACACACACACACACACACATACACATACACATACACACACACGCACGCGGGCGGGTGGGCTGTAATGAAACTCAACTGCTGGCTAACGATTCTCAGTAAGATGAACCACGATTCAATCCATTATCTGAGACTATAGGGTGACTACTTTGACAGTGACAATGACATTGACACACAACGTAACCCCCCCCCCCCCACACACACACACACACACACGCACACAACCCAACCCAACCTCATGCACACAGACACACAGAAACACACAATCACAGACACACACACACACAATCACACAATCACACACACACACACTCACACCCTGCCTGTTCAGTGCATGATGATCCACGTGCACACTTATTATTTTACTCCATGTTTCCGCCCCTGTGCCTTGGTTCAATAGGCCTGCCGTAAAAAAGGGGGGAATCAATAGGAGTGAGCCATTACAGCTCGCAGCCTCTAATTCCCCTGGTGCTCGCTCAAGGTCATGGCGTGTTCCAAGGGCGTGTGCGGCACAGAGAATGTCAGAAACCTTACAGAGAGACTTAATTGGTGCTCTGACTGCAAAGCCATTACCAGAAGTGTACTGCCCAGTGTCCCCCCCCCCATCCAGTCATTCAAGGTCTTTGTTGTTGACTTAACCCTCTTAGCGACCGGCAATAAGCGAACAGAGCCTACGTGTCGCTGGATCTGTATTTCTGGATCTATTTCTGGATATGTATTTACATGCCGACTAGTCTGAATTTCATATTTCATACTCCATCCTCCACACCTATTGATCCGAGGATCGCCTTGCATTGCGCTCGCGTGCAGACGTGTACTCAGATACGTCTGGCGGTGTGGATCTCACATTGATCTCAGACATATATACCATTTCCTTGTCATCGGTAACCATGTCAACCGCGATATTGGCGTGCCGTTCTCCACTGCTTGTGTCGTCGTGTAGTACGCCAATACGATTTATTGTTGTCAATCCCCTTGAGGTTTTCGATTTTTTGTTCTCCAGCGCATGATAGAGTGGCACCTCCTATCAGCCAATCCCACCGGTATTGGGTGGTTGTTTGTGATGCATGGTGATGGTGGTGATGGTGGTGGTGGGGGTGGTGGTGGTAGTGGGTGTGGGGGGGGGGGGGGGGGGGGGGGGGGGGCGGATCTTCTTCTTGGCTTATAAATCACATGACAGCTTGCCAGCCGGTCTTCTGTGTGCTAATGAGTGCAAGTGTGGACATGTTGTTTCTCCATCCACGCCGTAATTGCATAATGAGCCTGGAGGAAGTCGACCAGAGAAGGAGTCGTGTGTTTGTTGGACCAGCCGGGGCATGTCAGGGCTTAAAGTGAAAGCGGGGAGATGCTCTCCCTCGCGCAGTTCATGGAAAAATGCACCCATT
>PIJE02000054.1:52500-120000 GCA_002895965.2 Coryphaenoides rupestris
TTCATTACACTTCATTCATCGTTGATTAATAAGTCATGGGCGCAGCAAAGTGAGTTTCCGGTCCTGCGATTAATTCTGCTGCTCTGTTGGTGTTGCAAGTCTGCTGGCAGATATGCTACCTGAAGTCTGTTAATATTGTGTATTGTTCTTCTTGTCTGGTGTATTGTAGCTGGGATGGCAAGGGAAAATACACCAGTCCAGTGTGTGTGTGTGTGTGTGTGTCCGTGTGTGTCCGTGTGTGTTTGTGTGTGTGTGTGTGTGTGTGTTTCTCACACACTACAATGTGCAAGGATGACACTGCACATCACCTAAATGCTGCTTGTTTTATTTCATTCTCCAGCTCTTCGAGGTTTAAGAGTTCATCGAATGGGAGTCATTTTGTTATAAACATTAATAATACCAATAACACCTTGCATGAATCCAAACGCATAATTGTCTAAACCGCGACTAAGTCTTCAGTGGGTTTTTCAGGGTTTTTTCTGCCGAGCCATTGCAAGACACAAAAAACGTATAACGTGTGCCATTTCATAGATGTAATTGCCCCTTTCCAGCAAACACATTGAAGCAACCCACAATTAAAGTAGAATAGCTTTATGGGGGGTGGGTGTAGTAGCGATAGCCCCTCATTGTGTCTGTCTGTGTGCCCTTTGAGTTCAGCTCCACCACCACCACCACCACCTCCTGACACCCATGCAGATGTTCAGGTCCTTTCCGCCCTCGCGGCCCCTCGCCCGCTGACTCTCGCACAGAATCAGAATCAGAATCGATCGCTAGGCCCCGGTGAACTTCCTGTGCTTTCGTTCGACCTATTGTCTTTATTGGAGATAAGCACAGAGTCCCCGTCACATCCTGAGGACTTTTCACTTGACGGACCCCTTCCTCTGTTGTTGTTCCCGATGGTGTGCTATGTCACCGGGAGGCTCCGAGCTCCCTCCTCGTCGGGGTATTTTTCACATTGAGGACCAGCGGGGTTTCCTGTTTCCGCGGGAACAATGGAGAGGAGAGCTGACCCTAAATCTGCCCGTCACACCGCAGTGTAAACACCGTCCCGAGGAAGGGAGCCCTCGACATGTCCATGTCCTTCAGGCACCGGTGGTTGACTTGCATGTGTTGTATCGCATTATTAATGTGCATAACCCTGTCTCTCTCTCTGTCTCTGTCTGTCTGTCTGTCTGTCTGTCTCCCTGTCTCTCTCTCTCTCCCCTCTCTCTCTCTCTCTCGCTCTCCCCTCTCTCTCTCTCACTCGCTCCATCTGTCTCCCTCTCTCTCCCTCTCTCTCTTCCTCTCGCTCTTCCTCTCTCTCCCTCTCTTCATCTCTCCCTTTCGCCCCCTCTCTTCCTCTCCCTCCCACGCTCTCTCTCTCTCCCCCTCTCTCTCTCTGTCTCCCTCTCTTCCTCTCCTCTCTCTATTCATCTCTCCCTCTCTCCCACTCTCTTCCTCTCTTTCTGTTCCTCTCTCCCCCCCCCCCCCCCCCCTCTCTCTCCCACTCCCTCTCACTGTCACTCCCGTCCTCTCTCTCCCTCCCTCTCTCTCTCTCTGGGGCAGCTGGCTGGAGGGGTCATCTTAGGTGTGGCGCTGTGGCTTCGTCATGACAGCAAAACCAGCAACCTGCTCATCCTGCAGTTTGAAGGCCACCAGGCCCCGGGCACCTTCTATATCAGTGAGTATCCCAAACCACAAGCCCCTCTCTGTAGCCTATAAACCTACAGCCCAATCAGTCTGTTCACACTCTAGTCTTGCATAAAGGATTTCCTCCAAAATTCATATCCTCAGGGTTTAAAGACAGATAACCCTTAACCCTTACTGACCACTACTGGTTCAACCGAGCAAGGCATTAATGCTGCCAGGGTTAGGGATTGTAACCCACACTCGGAATATATGCCCTCATATCTTTGGAAAAGATCCTTTGGGTAAAAGTGTCTACCAAATGGCATATCATATATTTTTTATATTGCATTTGATAACATCCAACAATCTGCTCTAGTACAGTACAGAGTACAGTGCAGAGTCTTACAGTCGACGAGTCTATTGTTTTCTTTCCACTATTTTTGCATTTCCTTCCCCGAGCTTACACCTGGCCTTTGGCACGACAGGAAGTGTGCGGTTAATACACTGACTATAGTTAGCAACACTTTATGTTGTTTTATTATCATGCGAGCGAGCTCCAGAAATAGCGGGAGCCGGGCCGACCTCTAGGAAGACCTCGAAGGAAAGAGCAGGAAGCCGGACCAGAGGCTCCTACACATTGCTCGGCGACAGCGGGGTTATTATCTACACATCCATGTCTGCATGCAAGGTATTCACAATGTCCCAGCGTATGGGCCCTGTGTGAAACTACACCTCCCACGATGTCAATCTTTTGATGGATGAATTGCTTCATAAGAAACACACACCCAAGTCAAGGGCACCACACTAACTGGAGTCCCTGGGAGCGCTACACTATGTGGCAACTTAGTAAGCTAGGGTGGCTCGCGGATGCAGAGAGAATAAATGTCCCCTTTGGGATGAAGAAAGTATATTTTCTTCTCCTCTTTCTTATTTCCTCCCTGTTCTTCTTCTTCTTCTTCTTCGTTTACTTCGTCGAAAGTAAAAATAAACCCATCGACAGTTCAGTGCACGTCGAACACAAAGAAAAACAAGTCTCATATACACACTGTGTCCACTGGGTGCAATTTGGTGATCACATGTGCATTCCATCATCCCGTGGTCATACCTCTGAACCCCAGGAGTCCGGGCCGAAAGGACATGCCACTCCAGCAGCAGCATGTTAGTGTCAATTGTGCAACCAATATAGCTCTCAGGAACTTTGTGTTACTGGTTCGCTGGAAGCCTTTGTACCCGGAGCCATGAATCATCATCGTCTCCGTCCCCACCCCCCATACACACACACACACACACACACACACACACACACACACACACACACACACACACACACACACACACACACACACACACACACACACCCCTCCCAATCTGCAGACCACAGTTTGGCCTGAAGACATACACAGGGCCCGGCGTCGGGGCGTCCAAGTCTTGTAGTGGTGTTGTGACTTTTTGCATGTCCATTCATTTACGCTTGGCCCGTTCCACTCCCAGACTCAACCCACAGTTAAGTATATGGAGCGCGTGGAACTGCTGGCTTTTTATAGAGGGAGAGGGAGAGAGGGAGGGAGCCAGAGAGAGAGAGAGAGAGAGAGAGAGAGAGAGAGAGAGAGAGAGAGAGAGAGAGAGAGAGAGAGAGAGAGAGAGAGAGAGAGAGAAAAAAGGGGCACCACCACACATGTGATTTTAAAGGCAGGGCAGCAGGAGAGGCCCACCCAAGGGAGATCAAGGGAACCATGACCCCCTCCCTGCCTCCCCCACCATCCCTCCTCCCTCCCTCTCCTCCCTCCCTCCCTCCCTCCCTCGCCGGCCCAAACATACGCCCTTACATAATTCAAATAACCTTGTACATCTGCTCAATTACCCCTCAAATTAGAGTTTGGAGTGGATGTTTTTAGCATGCGGCCATGGCAAAGTGGTGTTTATGCGGGGCTGAAAATACACATAGACTCCTACCTCCTTCCAGCAGGCCCTGAAATTATTATTGCTGCCGGCGGTTTGCCTGCAGTCCGGTATGGGTTCTCCTCTGCGACTCCTGGGAGAACGGTGACCCGCCCGCGTGCTGGGGGCCGCGTGCAGAGACGCCAGATGGTCGGCTTTAGGTTCGAGATGAATGGGCAGCATGTGGGCAGCGCCTGCATGCCGTGAACCTGAACTCGAATTGTGCGATGCTTTACCTTTCTGTGTGACTGAAAGTATACAGTAGGTATAGGTAGGTGGTAGGCGGTGGTAACCATCAGCACAGAACGAGAGAGAGAGAGAGAGAGAGATCTTCAACAAGGAGACTGTTGAGGGGTGTGTTGAGGTGAGACCCAGGCCCAAAGGGCGGTTTAATTCAATAACGGAATTGCCACACAGGATGCCCACACAAAATAATGGGAAGGGCTCTGCGGGTTGGCGCCAACTCAGCACGGACGGTCCGGAATGCTGGAGGGGTGAGAAAGAGAAGTGGGGGTGAGGGATAGAGATCCCGGGTGAGGCAAAAACAGGCAACAAGGGCCGGGCGCAACAACGGCGTGACGTTGGCGAGCGATCACTTCGACAGGGTGTGATGACGGGAGAATACATTACCACCTGTAGCTTAGGGAAAGATCTGCCGCCGAGTGGAGTGTAGTGCAGGCAAGGTTCTTGTAGAGCGGGTGGTGATTGCAGATGTGCGGTGATTGGGGATGGGAAGCAGGCGCTCCGCCGTTGCGCCAGCGCCGACGTGCAGGGAATGACAGGGCCGGCGGGGGACGGGGGATGGGGGACGCGGGCGCCTGGTAGCCGGGGGGGAACTCCGGGGAGTAGGAGCGCCGTATGCCCGCCCGGTCCCAGGCGGCGCGTAGAGGACCGCGAAGGGCGCGTAGCTGGAGGAGAAAGGGGCGGGCGAGCCGTAACAGAGACGATGCAACATGTATTGTAATGTATAGTGTGATGTGTATTGTTACATGTAATGTTACATGAAGTGTTACATGTTGTGTTAGATGTAGTGTTACATGGTGAGACAGCTCAGTTTTATACTGCACGTCAGAGCAATCTGGTGAGGTTTACAGTTGTGTGTGTGTGTGTTTGTGTGTGTGCATATGTGTGTGTGTGTGTGTGTCTGTCTGTCTGCCTGTCTGTCTGTGTGTGTTTGTGTGTGGGTGTGTCTGTCTGTCTGTGTGTGTTTGTGTGTGGGTGTGTCTGTCTGTCTGTCTGTCTGTGTTTGTGTGTGTGTGCCTGTGTGTGTGTGTCTCTGTGTGCGTGTGCAAAAAAGTGCTAACATCAGTTCTGTGTGTTTAAATGTGGAATACTAATAATAATAATAATAATAATAAATAAGTGTCAAACAAAAGAGAACATTAGTGTTGAGGAAGCGGTGCTGTCCTGATGTGATAACAGCAGGAACAGACTTGTGATTCCAGAGGTGTGGACCTCCACCACACACCTCAGCTCCACCACCTCTGGTCTGTAGAAGAGCACTGCTTCGCTCTCCATTGTTTTTCATGACCTTCAGGTCCATGTTTCTGCCCTGTTTTTCAGAAGAGCAGCGTTTCACTAGGTTCTCTCTTCATAATTTACAGCTGTCAACTCCGATAACGTTTGGCCGTTTTCTTTTTCTGCTTTGCTCTCTCTTCTCTTGGTGGTTGTGTGTGTGTGTGTGTGTGTGTGTGTGCATGTGTGTGTGTGTGTGTGTGCGTGCGTGCGTGTGTGTGTGTGTGCATGTGTGTGTGGGGGCATGTGTGTGTGTGTTTGTACGTGCGTGTGTGTGCATGTGTGTGTGTGTGTGTGTGCGCATGAGTGTGTGTGTGTGTGTGTGTGTGTGTGTGTGTGTGTGTGTGTTTGTGTGTTCACGGGCGATTACATTCAAAGTCCATAAATAAAAGAACTTCTTCTGCTGACAAGACGAAATTACCCGTCTGGCAAAAATCCCTCCCGAAAGTGTGTCGTCATGGTAACCGTAGGTTTTTGACAACAACCTTCAAGATTGATGAATTCACCTTGAT
The DNA here is from genome assembly GCA_002895965.2 of Coryphaenoides rupestris. NCBI lineage: Eukaryota > Metazoa > Chordata > Actinopteri > Gadiformes > Macrouridae > Coryphaenoides > Coryphaenoides rupestris. The sequence goes on from PIJE02000054.1 coordinate 58,074, forward strand.
GAATTCACCTTGATGAATTCCATCCATGGAATGACAAGGGTGATGATGATGATGGTGATGATGATGATGATGATGATGGGTAAATAGGGACAGGCACCGAGGGAGTGACACGTGAGTGCAGAGTGCTGCACAGGAGTGTGTTGGAGCGCCGAGAATGTCTCACTCTGTCTGACGTTACCATGTGTGTGTGTGCGTCTGTGTGTGTGTGTGTGTGTGTGTGTGTGTGTGTGTGTCTGTATGCAGTTTGTGGTGTTTCTGCTTCATTTTAAATAATTAATTAGGTGTTTCTTTAGTATGCCAATAGCTGTCGTAGTAAACATCTCCACGTTAATGGAGCCTGCACTGTGAACAGGATGGTTAAGTGTATTCACACCTTTTATAAGCACTGCATGTTCTCTAGACTTAAAAATATATAGAGAGAGTAGTCTATAGGCTTCTATATAGTGTATCCATTTAAGATAACTGAATCCATTTAAGCTCATAAATATGATTAATGTAATCTGGAACGGCCCTCCTTTGTCTATTTAGTAGATCTATAGTTTAGGGAAACCATCTCCTACTGCATTATGTTCAGCTTGAACGCCATACAGACGCTTCTGTGCGCCTTATCTCTGCTTCTCAGACACTGTGTGTGTGTGTGTGTCTGTGTGTGGTGTGTCTGTGTGTGTCTGTCTGTGTGTGTTCTCATTACCCGCATATCAGTAGCGCCATCTGGGGGCCGAGCGGTGTAGTCCAGTCTATTGCGTTATCGTGCTTTATAGTCGCTAAAAGTCATTATGAAAGGCTTGATTTTGTTCATAGGATAAGTAGGTCTCCCAACAGGATGTGCGTGTGTGTGTGTGGGCCCCTGTGTGTGTGTGTGTGTGTGTGTGTCTGTTTCCCGTCGTCGGTGTGGTGTGTGGGTGGTGGTGGGTGTGGTGTGCGGGGATGATTGATTGATTGGTGGTCAGAAATGAAGGGATTTGAAGGGGAGTGCGTAACTGGGAATTATTTGGTTTTTTTCACTGACTTTTTTCAGGATCTGGGCCCCGACACACACACACACACACACACTTACTTACTTCCTGGACGTAGAGAATGGGGTCATGGGGCCACGCACCCAACACGCATGCAGGAAATGCGGCCGACTTGATTCAAATGAATTTGGACAAGGAAATTACAGCAGTGTCACGTCACTGCCCCCTAGCGGTGGCACTAAGAAACAGCGCCATTTTGGGAGCCATCATGGTATTATTGACCTGAAAGTGAATGTCTAGGCCCATGTATGTAGTATCATCCTTCTCTTTGATGACAGGCGTATACATCCTGATCGCGGTGGGGGCCGTGATGATGTTTGTGGGATTCCTCGGCTGCTATGGCGCCATCCAGGAATCTCAGTGTCTCCTGGGCACGGTGAGTCGTTAACAGGAACAGACTGGACGGTGTCTCTCCGCCACCTTGTCAGGAGAACCACCCATATACCTACAAGACTGGTGGTGAACTCTATGCTGCTTGACAGAGGATTCTTCACACCACTTTCTTCTCAATTAATTTTGAAGTGATCTTATTTGATTTTAGTTTAAGAGAGAGTAAACACAGTCCTTGCACGAAGAAATGTTATCCAAAGGGGAATGCTCCGGGAATTAAACATTTGAAGAATAAGAAAACATGCAATGCAGTGTAATTAAGGAACAAATGCGCATTGCCCCAAAAAAGTATTCCCAAATTCCCAAGAAAGGCCTTTTGCGCAATTTGTTTCTAGATGTCATAATCTACTCTGATAATAGATTATAATAGAATACAGATGTAATATATGTTAATATCTGTTTCATCTGTTCTTCTTGTAGTTCTTCTTCTTTTTGATTGTTCTCTTCGCTTGCGAAGTGGCTGCAGGCATCTGGGGTTTCATGAACCGGGACACAGTGAGTATAACACACACACACACACACACACACGCACGCACACACACGCACATACCCACATCCGCACACACACACACACACACGCACGCACGCACACACACACACGCACATACCCACATCCGCACACACGCACATACCCACATCCGCACATTAACGCACTGCACCCATGGGCACATATATTCGCCCACACACACACACACGCACCCAGGTTGACGCACATCAACTGACTCACAACTGACCAAACTTGTTTTTGATTGTTTGTTTGTGTCTTTGATGTTGTCACAGACACCGGCCATACGATATCACACAGGGTCACACGGGGCCGCTGGCGACAAGTCATCTAACTTAACACATCTAGCTCCTAATCGACAAACAAAATCAAAACAAATAAATATATATCAAATCAACATATCACTTGGTGGGCGAGTTCGATCCCCAGGATAACCCCAACTGCTCCTGACGTGTTGGTTGTTACCTTGCATGGTTGACACCACCGCCGTCGGTGTATGAATGGGTGAATGTGAGGCAATACTGTAAAGCGCTTTGGATAAACGCGCTATATAGATGCAATCCATTTACCATGGTTTACCATTTACTTGTTCACGTTCTGTTGACAACTGGCCCACCGCCCCACTCTCACACCTTTTCCGCCCATCTTCCACAGATTTCCAAAGAGCTGATCAACTTCTACGACTCGGCCTACATCAAGGCCGTGGACGTGACCGGCTCCCCCAGCAAGGAGGCGGCCATCAAAGTGCTGGACGTCTTCCACACTACGGTACGCCCTCGACCACGGGGGCCACCTGGGACGCTTCTCTCTTCTGCTGCTGATCTCCATCACCGCTGACGGGATATGCATGACCTGATAATGACGCAACATTTCGTTGGAAATATGTTCTTGCGGCATATTTCCAACGAATAATGAACATGTGTGTGAGGAACATAATAACATAAACACAATAATAAATCTGCAATCTCCGCCCCGTAGCTGGACTGCTGTGGTAAGGGAGACGACGGGCCCCTCTTCAAACAAGTCTCGGGCACCTTGTGTCCTAAACTGACCCCTGCCGATTTCCTCGTATCGCAAGTACGTATCAACCTACCCACGTGTTGGATACTACACCGTATTAGATTAACAATTACCTTTAGGGCATTTGGCAGACGCTTTTATACAAAGCGAAAGAGATCACTGGTGATTCATAAAGATTATAATAGAACAGGTTTCAAGCGCTCATAATTGCTAGGTTGACAGCAAGATAGCTAGGATAAGAGCAGAAGTGCCATTCTGAGTGCATTACCAACATCCAAGAACATGCAAGATACTCAACAATGCTAAGTACTATTATGAATGATATTCTGTGGAGGATTATATGACGTATGAAAACTATTTTGGAAAGAATTCCTTGTTAAGAATATGTCAGCTTCAAACAACCGTTCATTTAATCTCATCAATTTAATCTCATCACTTCGTTAACAACTTCCATAGAATATATGAACCAGAAAACACCTTTAATTCCCCCTTTTTTCTATGAGTATTTTTACAACTTTTCATCTCAGGGCCAGTTTTAATGAAGATGCTTGTTCAGACAGTGATTCCGCAACTAAGCAGCCTGCTGTGTAAGTGTGTGCGCCACGCAGGGACATTTAACAAACACTTCTCTCTCCTGTCCTTCTAGAGCTGCCATGTCAAACTGATCGACCTGTTCTCCGAGAAGCTCTACCTCATCGGCCTGGCGGCGCTGGCGGTGGCCGTCATCATGGTGGGTGGTTGTGGCCTAACTTTCACCCCCCCACCCCCCAGTTCACATTTGGTATCATATGGGTCTGTCTGGGTGATCTGATCGCAGGTGGTCAGCTCTAAATATACGCAGGTGTGCACGCACTCCAGGTCCTGGGCCTTTGGGACTTCATAGTGTTCTCAGCATCATGGGCTTAACCCTAACCCTAACTTGTCATGTCAACACGCCTCAGCTAATTGGCTGTGGTTGTCACTGTTATTGATCGATACCAGCCGTTATGTCAAGTCAAGTCCATTGTACCGGTCTGTACTGGTCTTTAGCCTCAGGAGTCACACATTCAGTCCTTAAGTCACCATTAAGTCATTAAGTCTCAACCCTAAAAGAAAAAACGTAGAGAACACCATCTCATATCAGTCACCTGCCTCAGCATCTAAATACCGCTTAAATGTATTGCTCATCTGATGATGACAGCACTGAGAAGACACTGATTGTGACCATATATGGGCATCATCCGGTGACACTGTTTTAACGAGACGCTGTCTTTTTTTTTCGTTCCCGCTCCAGATCTTCGAGATGATCTTCACGATGGTGCTGTGCTGCGGGATCCGCAACAGCCCTCCATACTAGGAGTTCTCTGTAATACTCTGGTCTGATGGTCCCTGAGGTCGGAGCGGAGGCTATGAAGAGTCTGGAAAGAGCTAGAAAAAAAAAGTCCTCTGTGTAAAAGAGGGGATGTCCTCTTCATTTTTAATTCAAAACGTTGGAACAGTGATATGTGATATAAAAGCACGCTTAATGCTGTGGATGTTATGTCAAACATTTGACCGTACAATTGCATCCCACCGTTCCAATGTGATATTCTTATTTAAGATCCCATTTCTTTTTATTTGATGTGCTATTTTGTCGAAGTTATTCAATTGTTTGACGTGATTGATGATTAAATAACACTAAATAATAGAGGGGTAAGTGTAATATTTTGTTGATTAATAGCCCTGCAGTGTTCCATATGTAAAGCTTAAACAGTAGTGTTACTATTTTATTTTTCTTTCAGGCAATGTTTATCATTTGTATTTTATGTAGGATTTTGGTCCTTTTGTGTGAGTGCTCACATTATTTTCTTCCGGGCACTTTTTACCCATTTGACTTCTTATAATGAAACAATTTGTTTAAATACGCCTACTTCTAGGCATAATACATTAGTATTTTCTTTTGTACATTTTCTGTTTTTTGTTCTGTGGGACAGCTGGCTCATTGTACCATTGTACTGATCAATAAACACAGTTTAATAAGTAAACTCCTCCAATGTTTGCTGAGTCCAATGTCAAGTGTGGCTTAATTATCGTTTGGGCTTTTGGATCTAGAGTAGACCAACCAAACTCTTACAATGTGTGTTACAATGTGTTTTAAATCATCCACTATGAGCAATCAAATGTAGAATGTAATGTTAATTATATCCTTTCGTATTGCAAGATACATTCCAAATCCCCTTTCCTATAGGTGAAGATATTGTATACATTATATGCAATTCTATATTCGACCGCCAGGTGGGGGTGCTAAGCACCGCACTAAAAATCCTTTTTCATCTATGACTGGAAATCGACCCGACTTCATCTATAGGCAACACGTCTATCACCCTTTTCAATAAACTGATCAGAAAAAATATATTTTTGAGTCCTCCCATATGTGCCCATGCCTTTCGTTTCTTTTCTATTTTAACCCTTCATTCTTACTTGTATATAGCCTATATTAGGAGTTGCTTCAATGTTGATGAAATGACTAAATAAATAACGAAACCACTGTGGAAACTCCTATTCCTACTCTCCTACAGCTCCTCACGTTTACTATATATTTATAGTTAGAGTCTTGCGAAACAATAGTCTATACGAATGTCCCATGACTGTAACCAGTAGGTTCTTCCCCAAAGATATGCTCAGTTCCACATTTACTGATCTTTTGAACTGGATGTTAAATGGAACACAGAACAACAGACTGCTTTCCTTCACCTGGAACTACAGTAGCTCAGTTTAAGCATTTGTACGTGTTCTACCAATCATTATTAAGCACCAACTATTAAATAACTACATTGTACAGTCGGCAGTATACCTGCTCGTCCAGTCTGCTGCTGAGTCAATGACGAGCAGGAGATGTCTGATAAATCACAAAACAGGTTGCCATCACAAGCACACCTGCATTAATGAGTCATAATCACGTAGCCATGGAAGTACAAACAATTGCCACATATCAGAGACCTACGTATTATCATTGAGAAAACTGTGGTGGGAAGATATGATCACCACGAAACCATTTGGAGGATGCAACCAATTAGAAATTACATCCTTGTTCTGCCCTAGTCCCCTGGCTGTCACTGATGACACACACACACACACACACACACACACACACACGCACGCACGCACGCACGCACACACACACACACACTCCCTCTGCCACACTTTCTTCTGTCCTGACATGTGCACCTTTGGGTGGGGTGGGGAGAGAGGAGTGGACGTTTGGGTGGTGACTGTGATACATATAACTGGTGATGGAATCATTTCCACTTGACTTAACTGGAAGATATAGAGGAGGATACGTTTGGTTTCGAAGACTACTAAGATTGTCGCAATGGTAATGGTAAGTCTGATCAGATTCATATTACATTAGGACGGCAGCTTTATCTAATTTAAAATAAATAGCCATATGACATATTTCTTCATATATTAAATATACATCTTTTTTTTATTGGAAGTAGCCGAGCTCTGTTCTGCTGTTTAAGGAAAGCAATTATGCGTAGGCCTATACCTTGATTGTAACAATATGATTATAAAGTTATAAGCAAAGTATAATAGTGAAGATAGGGGATATTTAAAGAAATAGGCCAATTAGATCCTTTCTTTCAACACCTTCTTAATTTGATTGGATTTGACTGTAATTCAACTTAATTCGTTATTGGCAAATTGTTTTTACATTATGGGATTTAAAACCTTAAAACAGGCTAATGAGTATTACCATCATGTAACATCACCCATTCATTCATATGAACACACCCACATGTGGTGATATTCACACAGGAAGGACATTTTTTAAAGTATCTTCTTACTGTTATAATAATTGTTATAATACTCCCTGTGGGCTCACCACCTGCAGGGAGTGTCATTGGGGTCGGGTGCATTGTATACCGGGCGGTAGGCAAAATCGGGGTCCTGGGCAAAAATCGTGGTACTGGTTCTAGGGACGTGGAATGTCACCTCACTGGCGAGGAAGGAGCTGGAGCTGGTGCGGGAGGTGGGGCCGTACCAACTAGATATGGTTGGGCTCACCTCCACACACAGCACAGATTCTGGAACCCATCTCCTGGAGAGGGGCTGGACCCTCTCCTTTTCCGGAGTTGCCCAGGGTGTGAGGCGCCAGGCGGGTGTGAAGTCCCCGGCTGAGCGCCGCTGTGTTGGAGTTCTCTCCAGTGAACAAGAGGGTCGCCTCCATGCAACTGCTAGTCGCTGGGGGGAAGGCTCTGACTGTTGTGTGTGCCTACGCACCAAACAGCAGCTCAGAGTATCCATCCTTCTTGGAGTCCTTGGGTGGCATCCTGGAAAGGGTTCCATCCGGGGACTCCATAGTTCTACTGGTGGACTTCAACGCACACGTGGGCAATGATGGAGAAACCTGGAGGGGAGTGATTGGGATGAACGGCCTGCCCGATCTGCCTGCCCGGTGTTTTGTTATTGGACGTCTGTGCTAGTCATGGACTGGACATAACAAACACCATGTTCGAACATAGGGTGGTCCACAAGTGTACCTGTTACCGGACCACCTTAGGCCAAAGTTCGCTGATCAACTTTGTAATCGTATCAGCAGATCTGTGGCCGCATGTTTTGGACACTCGGGTGAAAAGAGAGGGAGGCTGCCAGACAGACCTGGTAAACCCAAACGTGTAGTGAGGGTGAACTGGGAACGTCTGGTGGAAGCCCCTGTCCGTAAGGTCTTTAACTCCCACCTCCGGAAGAACTTCTCGTGCATCCTGGGGGAGGTTGGGGACATGGAACCTGAGTGGGCCATGTTCAGAGCCTCCATTGCGGAGGCTGCAGCTCGGAGCTGTGGTCAAAAGGCAGTCGGTGCCTATTGTGGCAGCAACCTAAGAACCTGTTGGTGGACACCAGCGGTGAAGGAAGCCGTCAGGCTGAAGAAGGAGGCCTTTCGGGCCAACCAGGCCCGGGGGTCTCCTGAAACAGCAGACGGGTACCGTCAGCGGTCGCTGAAGCAAAAACCCGGGTGTGGGAGGAGTTCGGGAAGGCCATGGAGAAGGACTTTAGGTTGGCCTCAAGGAAGTTCTGGCAAACTGTCCGGCGACTCAGGAAGGGAAAGCAGGGCTTGGCTCAGGCTGTGGTCAGTCGGGGAGGAGAACTGCTGACCCAGACTGAGGATATTGTCGGCGGTAACACTTTGAGGAACTCCTGAACCCGACCAGTACGTCCTCTGTGGAAGAGGCAGAGTCTGAAGACTCGGGGGAAGCCTCACCCATATCCTTGGTAGAGGTCACTGAATTAGTCAAAAAGCTCTTCAGTGGCAAGGCACCAGGTGTGGATGAGATTCGCCCTGAGATGCTGAAGGCTCTGGACATTGTCGGGCTGTCGTGGCTGACACGCCTAGTCAATGTCGCGTGGAGGTCGGGGACAGTACCTGTGGAGTGGCAGACCGGGGTGGTGGTCCCCATTTTCAAAAAAGGGGACCGGAGGGTGTACTCCAACTATCGGGGTATCACACTGCTCAGCCTCCCCGGGAAAGTTTATTCCAGGTTCGTGTCCCCCGGGAATCCTGTGGGGGGTTCTTCGGGAGTATGGGGTACCGGGGCCGTTGGTAGTGAGCTTTGGGTCGTGACCGAAAGAATGAGATCGCGGATACAAGCGGCCGAAATGAGTTTCCTCCGCAGGGTGTCTGGGCTCAGCCTTAGAGATAGGGTGAGGAGCTCAGACATCCGGAGGGAGCTCGGAGTAGAGCCGCTGCTCCTCCGTGTCGAATCCAGTCAATGATTGATGATCGCCTATAATAATAATAATAATAATAATAATAATAATAATAATAATAATAACAACCTTATAACTACACTAACGCACACATACGGGTATAGGTCTCAGGCGCGGCCAGTGTGATTAAATGTATATCCTATGAGTCACCATAGCTTCATACGGGAGGCTCACCTCACCTGTGCAGGTAGACCTCCCTTCAGCCGTGACACCGATAGACTCCACCCACCTGTTGAGTCAAAGCCTCTAGAGAGAGAAAGAAAGAGAGAGAGAGAGAGAGAGTGAGAGAGAGTGAGAGAGCTGTCGTTGTTAACCAATTGCGTCTGGGTACATTGACACACAACAGGGACGCGCCGGGACGGGGGGGGACGCATTAAGCGCTACAATTACTTATTTGGTGACATTATAGAGATATATATATATATATATATATATATATATATAGGCCTATAGTTCAGGACTGGTATCCCGATCATGAGTAATTCGGTGTCCGACGGCGTGTTCATGACCGCCTTGCAGCCCCACAACTCGGTCACCACTTACGGTCTTCCCTCGGACGGACAGATCGCCAATGGAGGGAGCGTGTCGGACGAGGCGACCCGGGCGCGCAGGGTGCAGCAGCAGGTCCAGATGAGGCTGGCGGAGAAGTCCACCCTGCCGCGCCACACCAACGGCGGAGCGGGCCACAGCAACGGCGGAGCGGGCCACTACGTCACCTCAGGTAAACACGCACACGCACACACACACACACACACACACACACACACACACACATAAAACACACACACACAAAACACACAAAACACACAAAATAATACAGAGATTAAGTAGACAAATACATGACTCATTATAGACGGTGTGGTAAGAGCCAAAGACAATGGCTGTTTTTACACCACCCACCACCACCACCACCCACCACCCTTCCCATCGCCTTTATAGTGTCACGTAGGTCTACACATGCGTGCGTATTTGCATGATTTGCATGTGATCCGTGTCCAACTGATCTGACTCTGAGTATGAGTATGGAGTCGGTCAGCTGTCGCCGTCCCAGTACAGTACAATAATACGCGGCCGGTCACGGTGAGTGGGGCGGCGGGGGGGGGGGGGGGGCATTCACACACCTGTAGGCCCGCTTTATAGGCCCGTGAGTGGGCCTCAACAAACACGTCATTCATTCATTAATTCCCTGATGGGGGGCGGGGGGGGGGGGGACGGACGGGGGGACTATAGGCCTACTGTCTGTGTGTGTGTGTGTGTGTGTGTGTGTGAGTGTGTGTGTGTGTGTGTGTGACTGTGTGTGTGACTGTGTGGTTTCAGGTCTAGACCACTTTTATGTCGCGACTGACAGTAGACAGTAATATCAGACAAATGACAGTGGGAGAACCAGCCCTGTGCTATGTCAAATGATCACATATGTCAACACTCAGGTGTGTGTGTGTGTGTGTGTGTGTGTGTGTGTGTGTGTGTGTGTGTGTGTGTGTGTGCGTGCGTGTGTGTGCCTGTGTGTGTGTGTGCGTATGTGTGTGTGTGTGTGTGCGTGTGTGCCTGTGTGTGTGTGTGTGTGTGTGTGTGTGTGCGTGCGTGTGTGCCTGTGTGTGTGTGTGTGCGTGTGTGTGCCTGTGTGTGTGCTTGTATACGCTCTGTGAGGACTTGTTTTGCTGATTTGTTCAGGCATACATGGTAGTAATAACATGCTTCTATGTGTTTGCCGACAATACAAGCGAAATACAAGTTGATACAACTATTGGCAGTTACTGTGTATTGCGTGCATCCTTGCTTGCTTCATGGAGCCACAGCAGCTGCCAGCAGCTGGATTGGGGTGAAGAACAACTGTATTTCTCTCTGCCGCTTTTTATGCCATGAGTGCGTCATTACAAGGCCCTATTCTCCTCGATAGCTGCAGGAGTCGCCCAGGGCGCCACAGACACTACAGGTTCCAGCAGCCGTGCACTCTCATAAATCATATCGTGCCATTAGCCTGTGTAGTTAGTTAGTTAGCTATCAACCTTTTTCTTTTGCCTAAGTAGACTCACACGTGGAAAGAAAAGCAGATAATTCTCCGCTATAGCGTGGTGGCTTTGAGATTGTGCTCGGGTTTCTGAACGTCTTGCCTCGTCAGGCCCAGGAATTTGCTCAGGGGAAAAGCGGATGAGTCAACAGCTTTGCTAGCTGGTGTATGACACGGAAACAGACAGTTCCCCTTGTCATAGTCCCCTCTTCAGTATTCTGACTGTCTCACAGACGGCAAACAATACATGCCTTGAACATTTACAATTTAATCATTCACGGATCGAGCTAGTAGTCGGAACAATAGGAGTGAACCGAGCCAAAAAAAAAACTTGTGAACTTCGTGTGAACACCCCGCACACATCATAAACACGGCGATAAGCCAACCCTTATTGCAGACCCACATTGGCCAACACAGGCCAAAGAGCAGCGTCCACACCGAGTCCAACAAGGTGTGTTTTTTGTTGTTGTTAATCTTCATTGGCGGGAGTGTTCGCGTGTGTTGGTAGACACTGGGCGTTGTCGGGGTTGGGCTGGGGCAGGGACAGGTCTTTTCTCTCTCTCTCTCTCTCTCTCTCTCTCTCTCTCTCTCTCTCTCTCTCTCTCTCTCTCTGTCTCTCATTCGCTCTCACTCTCACTTCTGTCCCAACCGGTTTTGCCGCCTTTCCCCTGCAGCAATGGAGTGTGAATTTAGTCCACCCCTCCCATCTCCCTACCTGGGAACGCTGGTGTACACACAGACACAGACACACACACCACACACACACACATACACACACACACACACACACACACACACAAATCACACACGCACACAAGCACACACACGATACACATAACTTTGACGCCGTGTTTGCTGCCAGGTTTCTGCCCAGGTGTGTGTTCTGGCGGCTCATCAGACATGTTTGCCTGGGTTCATGTTCCGTGTGGGAAATCCTGATTGTAAGCTAGCGAGCCCCGATCTCCCTGCGGAGGACAGCTTTGTTCAAAGTCTGTCGCGCTCCTCTTTGACACACATTAGCAAAGCCGGTCTGTCATACTGAACGTTTCCAACCAATTTGTTTACCAAACATGAATACAGTCTTGTCTGCATGTTTTAATCATACCCACATTACAACAACAGGATTGCGATGTCTGGTATTTAAAGATCCACGTGAAATTCCACCACCCAAAGCGCTTTTGTCCTGTTTCGTCAATATGAGACGGTGTGGAGTCTGTTTGTACATCATGTTACCATGATGGATATAACATTTAAAGCAAAGCACTCAGATATGTATCTATCTATACCACTGAGGCATGGGGTGAGGCTTCATTGGCCGCGATGGGGAATGTTTACCTCCGACACGAAGGACACATTCTTGTACACACTAGTGCACTTTCGCCCATGACCCGAGCAAAGCACAACATGGTCAGAATGGATTCTCTGCTGCTGCTGCTGCTGCTGCTGCTGTCTGAGTTATTTGACACGGGCTTCCAGCTCCAGCCCACCTGTGTACCTGGGACCGTGACTCGCCGCTGTGAGTGACGATGAACCCGCAATGACTCACGGTGTTTCCAGCTGAACAGAAGGGTGTCTCTCGATATATGGGAGTGACAAACAGTCAGCACTCGTCATCGAGAGACACCCGTACATGACACGTGCATACGAGGCACGTAGTGTCTGAGGCGATGGTCAAAAGGGTGTACATGAATGGGAATAGACAGAGGGTCTATCTATCTATCTATCTATCTATCTATCTATCTATCTATCTATCTATCTATCTCTCTCTCTATCTACAGTATCTATCTATCTATCTATCTATGTTTTCCATACAATTATATCTAGCACTAGTTAGGGAATGGCACTCTCCATATGTGTGCAGTTAGTACACATACGGTTGCTACTGTAAAGCGAGGGGGTTTCCAAACGGTGGTCCGCGACCCTTAAACGGGTCACAGGAGGGGACCATATGGGGCACGCATGGGAAGGCCACTATACACAACGTGTTATAAACATGTTGTCGACTCCACATGCACTTTCTGTTTCATTTGTATTTCATGGGTGCATTAGAAGTCGGAAACGGGGAAATTTACTGATGAACAATGTTCTTAGTCTTAGGGCAAAGTGAACTGTGTTCTACCGCACAAAACATTTGTTGGGTCCTGTGGTGCCGAAGGTTCCTCCACCAGTTACATGTTTGGGTAGAAAATTGCTTGATGAACCTCAACTCTTCTTTTTTGATTTCAGAATATGCCGCGAAATACCAGACGTACAACCCCAACTTCAGCTCCAAGTCCTTTGTGTACGCGGCTCCCAAACCAGTCATGGTGAGTCGAGTTTCTGTCTTCTCATTGTTTGTTGGCCTCCGTCACACAGACCATATACCGTATACGGTGGTCACGGATGATCGATGGATGAGCTAATCAGTCAGTCAGTCAGTCAGTCAGTGACTTCACGGTCTCTCTATGACTTCACCGCGGGTGGGTTGGGTCGATGCCGGCTCACCGTTTACGTAGTATTTCACGAGAGGCTGTGATAAGGTCGGCACACCGGCCGTGGGGACCTCATCCCTCGTCTCCCATTTCAACTTCAGACCTGATGCTTGAAAGCGACGGTATTGTCAGTATAAACAGTCACTATTTGTGGTTGCACCAACACGGTGTCATCTCCTCAAGACTGTGTAAACTCCTTCAGTCCCTCTCCCCTCCCGGCCTGTTGTTTTTCCCTGGGGATGTCAGCTTTCTGAGGGCCTCCGGTGTGTACTTACTATACTCTACTCCTCTCCAGCATTGATATATGATCTCACTCTTTTTCCCTACGGTCTCCAGGCTCCACGTATGTCCCAGTACCCGGGCAGCGTGCCCCGCGGCTACAGCTCCCGGTCCGCCGTTGACCTCGGCCAGTTTCAGAAGATGAGCATGGCCGGGGGCGGGGGCGGTTTCATTGGCGGTGGCGGTGGCGGCGGTGGTGGCGGTGGCGGCGGCGGCGGCGGTGGTGGTGCCATGATGTACCAGCAGAGTGAAGTCATGATGGGGGGCGGGGGCGGGGGTGGGGGCGGGGCCTACCAGGGGGCCGTCAGGCAGCATCAGCAGCAGATGAGCATGAGCAGCATGGGCCGAGGCGACCCGGAAACCATCTCCCTGCACTCCATGCGGGTGCAGCCCAGCCTGGTGAACTCCTGGCTGGTGGACGGCAGCGACGCGGGCAGCATGATCTCGGACCGCGACGCCACCGTCTCCAGGCAGTACTCCCAGACCATGAACAATGGCTACAGCGGCAGCCAGATGAGGCAGATGGGTACCATGAGCTACCAGCCGGCCGCGGCCGCGACCTTGCCCATGCCCATGCGGCGCTCGCTCAGCAGCACGCTGTCTCGCGGTGGCATGGTGAGCGGCGGGGACGTGGAGATGGTGCACCAGCCCTCCTTCAAAGGCCCCGCCTTCCGCACCATCAGCAGAATTAACAACCGCAACCGGATGAGCATGGGCTCGGTGTCGGGCGGGCACACTCTGCAGCACCAGTTGTCCAGCGGCAGCAGCAGCTACGGCGGAGGGGCGGCGGACAAGGGCTTCATCCTGGGGGCATCATCCGGCTCCCAGGGCAACCTGATGATGATGCAGCGCCCGGGCACGCTTTCCCGGGCCATGTCGGTGAAGAGCATGCACAGCGTGGGCAGGGGCATGGACGTGTTTGATGGGATGGACAACCGGGGTAGCCTTGGCAACCTGAGCGGGTGAGGAGGACCTAACTAATAATCACTATATATATTTATTTCACCACAAACGCCATTTTTGTCATTTCACATTGTGCACAGTTTGGTCAGCAAATGGATACATGACGAGTACCACCTAGGTAATTTCTATCTCAAAATCATATTTAAAAAAAAGAATCCTACATACATTTGGTAATAATAATCCCCCAAAATATATACCAGTGGTTAAACATTACATTTACTTTAGAAAAAGGGTGCTATGCTATCCACCCTTGGGATCTCCTTCAGATTGTAATCAATGCCTGAATGGCGGCAGTACATTCTTCAGCGATACGGCTGACAGTTCATACGGACGACAGCGTAATTCCTTGGCTTAAAAAACTGTTCCAGAGTGGAAGGACTGGTAGGCTTTGGGTGTGACAAACCCCAGACCTCACATTTCACACACTGGAGGCCTGTGGTTCGCTAGGCAGATGGAGGGGACCACAATGTTAAATGAAGAACCGGGGCACTTCGCTTTATAGAGCTCAAGAGGGAGAGCGCAGTTAGTCACTGTGGCTACTCTATTGCCGGAACGTGTTATTATAGAAACATCCAATACTTCCTGCTGCTAAACAACACAAACCGTGACATAACTAAGTGACCATAATGATTGTGATTGCTTTTTTCAAAACAAACGATAACCAATAGCCACAAACAATGTGCTGATGCTGCTGCTGCTGCTGCTGCTGCTGCTCCCTCAACAGGATCAACGGTCTGGACATGCCCACCGCAGTGCATTACCTGAAGGAGCCGGACCCCAACATGCAGGTCCTGGGGGCCGCTTACATTCAGCACGAGTGCTACAACAACAACGACGCCAAACACGAGGTACACGGGGGGTTGCGCGAGACATCCGCTTTTCCCGCTCCTGCCAAAAAAACCCTCGCTTGTTTAATGTTGGTGGCTCGACCTCCCACTGTCGTTCATAGCTGCCCTGTTTCTCAACAGTTGCTCGCATTCCGCCCACCCTGCTGCGGGGTTTCACAATGACACAGTGCTGCTGTTGCTGTTGTTATTGTGGTTGTAGGCTATTCGATGTTTGCAGCTAATCGAGAATTTTATATTGCACGTTTTTTGTTTATTATAATGTTTGTAACTGTAATTTATAATTATTATGAATAGTATGAGTATTACGATCATGTATATTGTTACATTACCAAAGGGGTGGTGGCGGGGTTTGTAGCAAGTAATGAGGGGACATGGCTTTCGGAAGATAATAGTTGAGTCGTGAGAGTGTTATTTAATGCCGATTTAAATGGTAATTGGATTGCATTTATATAGCACTTATATCCAAATCGCTTTTACGGTTGCGTCACATTCACCCATTCATACACCGAAGGCGGTGCCAACCATGCAAGGCGACAACCAACACGTCAGGAGCAGTTAGGATTAAGGCGGCGTCTTGCTCAGGGACACCTCGACACTTAGCTAGGCGGAGCCCGGCGATCGAACCAGCGACCTTCCCGTTGCCGGACAACCGGTCTCACCTCCTGCGCTACTGCCGCCCCCGATCTAACGTTTCCTCCCTCACCCCCCCCCCCCCCCCCGCCTGTCTGTCCAAAGGTGCGTCGCTACAAGGGCATCGCCGAGCTGGTGAATCTGTTCAACTGTGAAAACCAGGAGGTGCAGCGCTTCGCCACCGGCGCCACGCGCAACCTCATCTACGAGAACATGGACAACAAGGTGGCGCTCATCGAGGAGGGCGGCATCCCCCAGCTGGTGGAGGCGCTGAAGGAGACCGACGACGAGTTGCGCAAGAACATCACCGGTAAAATATGAAAACAAAAAACGACGAGCTCCAAAAAGTATTTCCCAAAAAGGACGATGGAAAAAATGTACGAAAAGCAGACGAAAAAGGAAAGGGAAATCAGACAGATAAACAACTAAAAAGTAACGAAAAACTACAAAAAGAAAGAACCCAAAAAAAGGACGATGAAAAAAGAAAGCCCAGAGAGAGAGCAGAAAAGATCGGAAGAGAGCAAGATTTTGAAACGTAAACAACCAAACAAACCGATTATTTGTTCTGTTTTCTAAATGCAAATCACCATTCAAGAAGTATTTCAGTCTTAGTCTCACTGGCTGAAGAAGTCACAAAGACACAAAGAGCGTTAGCTTCCCAGGTGCTTCTGGGGGAAGAGCTAGTTCTTGTCTCAGGCTGTTCTGCGCCTTAGTCCTAATCCTCTTAAAGTCCTCGGTGTTAAATGTGTTAAACAAACACATTCATATATCGTTGAGCCTGTGTGTTGATGGTGAAGGAGGGCGAGGACGGTACTTGGTTTGCATGCAGGCGCACATTATGTAACGCTGAGGGAGGTGCTGTTTGTTTCTCGTGTGTGTGTGTATCCATGAGAGGGAGGTGAGCGGGGAGTGGCGGTGCCGTTCCGTTTGTGTCGGCCGCACCTCCCATGACTTGAGGCCCTGTCACAGTTTTTTTGGCTAACGACTTGGACTTTCAGGATTGCAGCGGTTTGACATGTGAGCTACTTGTCCATTCCTCGAGGGAAGAACAAACAACAAACAAAGAAACAAACGAATAATGCTTTGTTTAAATTCACACTTGTCCTTCCATAATCGCAAGAAGACGCAAAAAAACCCTGAAAAACAAGCTGAAGACATCTGATAGAAAACTCGGAATCTCATGGTCTGACTCTCTATTTGTCTTTTGTGTTTGTTCAGGTATCCTGTGGAATCTGTCGTCCAAAGACAACCTGAAGGAAAAGCTGGCCAAGGAGACCCTTCAAGATCTCACCGAGAAGATCCTCATCCCCCTGGCAGGCAACGAAGACGCTGAATCCGTCCAGCAGACCCCCTCTGAGGCCGACATCTTCTACAATACCACAGGATGCTTAAGGTACGCACACGCACATTCACAGCTAGAATCAGATTTGAAAAATACAAAGCCACCCATCTACCAGGTCAATATGGCATCTAAAACGCCTCTTCTACTCCTTTCCCTTTTCGATCTTGAACCTCCATGGCCGCCAGGAACCTGAGCTCGGTTAACGAGAAGACCCGGCAACAGATGAGAGAGACCCACGGGCTGGTGGACGCCCTGGTCTGCTACATCAAAGGCTCTCTGGAGGGCAACAGTCCCGAGGACAAGGTAGGCATGTCCCATGTCAAGCAGAACAGCAGTTCTGATGCTGCTGATGCTTGTGTCAAACCAGAGCAAGAGAGTTCCTTCAATTTGTGTCTGTGTTGGGTTTGCAGGGGGTGGAGAACGCTGTGTGCGTCCTCAGGAACCTCTCCTACCAGCTGTACAGCGAGCTGCCGCCTTCCGCTGCCCTGCGTCTCGAAGGGCCCACCAGAGGCAGCGACACCAGCAAGGGGGAGGCCATCGGCTGCTTCACACCGCAGGGCAAGAAGGCCAAAAACGTACGTTTCTCGCTTAGCCTCCACCAATCACAAAGTGTGAGAGCGTATGCTGTGAGAGCGTATGCGTATGCACATAATCTTCATCGTCTCTCTTTTTTTTCTCCACCACCACCAGAGGAAGGACAAGGACCTGTCCACCTTCACCGAGGTGGCCCGGGTGCCGAGGGGGATGGAGTGGCTGTGGCACCCGCAGATCGTGGGGCTGTACAACCGCATTCTGCACCAGTGTGAGATCAACGCCATCACACGCGAGGCCGCCTGCGGGGCCCTGCAGAACATCACCGCCGGCGACAAGAGGGTGAGTGGAGGTGTATGGGAGAGGATATAACCTGTGTTGGGTTATTTACAGATATAGGAGAGCACTGTTTCATTGGCATTGTTTAATGTTCAATGTTAGGCACGAATTTCACAAACAAGGAATGTCTGATTCTGATTCTGAAACTCAAAACTCAAAGTCACAGAAAGTTTGGACCATTGATGTCATTGGTCGGAAAACGGACCAATGGAGGAAGCTGTATGCATCAGTTTCCCCTTTAATGATGTCACCACGCAGATCTCGTCTCCAAGAAATCCCCCCCATCACCCCCCACTGTGTGAAAGCCTCTCAGCCTCGTTATGAGTGTCGTGTCTATTATTCATATTATTATTCCGATTGTGTCTTATGGCAAACAGTGGGCGTCGGTGCTGAGTCGAGTGGCGCTGGAGCAGGAGCGCATGCTGCCCGTGCTGCTGGACCTCCTACGCACCAACAACGACCTGGAGCTGCGCTCTCTCACGGGCTTCCTCCGAAACCTGTCACGCCACGCCAAGGATAAGAACGACATGGGTGAGTCCCGACACGCCTCGCCTCCAGACGCTGTGCTCGCGTGGATATATGAACAGGGCAAATCAACTGCCAACTCGATGATGTGGGGAGGGGTGTAAAATCGTGTTTTTACTAGAATTCGGTGTTTAGAGTTGTTTTAGAATTTATCTTTAGAAGAATACTGTCGGAGTGAATGGAGAGTAAGTATTCCATTGTACTTGTTACATATGGCAATAAAGAAGTCTTGAATCTTGAATCTTGAATCTTGAATTGAGAATAATCCCACTTTTTAGACACTGGACTGTTTTATTAGATTTATATTCTTTTAATTTCATTTTGGGTTATGAAAAAAACCATTGCAAATGTTTCTACATTCAACGTTAACTTCCGAAGTGGACCTCGATAGTTTTACAGCAGTGTGAAACACGGCTATAAATAGCCTGCAACAAAAGCCAGAAATACTTTCCTTCTCTGGCCCTGCGATTTTACAGTTCTCTACTTTGACTCTCGATTCCAGGGGGATGTATTGGGTGTAGTGGAAGCTATTTACCCTCCAGTAGGCATAATTCACCAAGACACGACACGGTGGCTGTTTATAAGACAGATGCGTCGTCTTAACATGACTTATTTTGGGCTTCTTTCTTTCTTCAGCCACAAAGGTGGTGAACAACCTGGTGACCAAGCTACCCAACGACGGCACCCAGAAGGAGCCGTCCAGCGAGGTGGTGGTGAACATCTGCGGCATCCTCAACAACCTGGTGACCTGCAGCTCCGTGGCGGCCCGGGACATCTGCTTCTTCGAAGGGCTCTCCAAGCTGGTCGGCATCAAGACCTCCCACGACAACAGGTAGCTGTTTCCCTCCACCCTGCGTGCATGGGAGAGTCCATCCTGATTGGATTTGAATGTTTCAACCGTGGGATTTTTACGGCGATCAGAGGACGCACACGAGAAATTAGCACATTTTCCTTTTCGGCATGAAGAAAATCGTTTGTCTGAAGTGCCAAGATGATTGATAAGGGAAACGATTTTAAACGCGATTCAGGTTTCAACACGCATGCGTTTCTAGTGGCTGTTGAGAAAAATCTAAGGGGGGGGCGTGACAACATATTTTTCAGATTTTGATTGTATCATGCTTCATGACGGGCTGATTAGGAATGATTCAACAACAAAGCCAATACATAACCGAGCTCCACTTCCGTTCCGTTAATCTAGTAATCTAATCTCGTGTTGTGTCTCGTGCGTTCTCTCCCTTCCTCCTCAGCACCGGGAGGTTGAAAGCTGCCAAAGCCGCAGCCACGGTGCTGTGCAACATGTTCCAGTACAAGAAGCTTCACCGGGAGTACAAATCGGTGAGGACCTGCGGTGTGAACGAGCTCTGCTGTCGCTGCGGCGCAACGCAAAGAATGCAATCGGTCCTGTAGCAGAACATTTTGGAATTTTTTCTTGGAGGCTGAAAGTGAAAAAGTCCCTGGTTGTCTCTGGCGCCAAAACAACACAACGATTGTGTTCTTGGAGGACCGATCGACCAATTAACTAAATACAATAGTCGACGTTATGATTTCACATTGATTTGTTAAGTCCCGCGCATAAAGTGACAGATAAACCAGAAGAAGGAAAAAAAGGCGGCAGCTCGGTGTGAAAACCTTCTCTCCTTTGTGAAACATAAACTCCACCCTTTTTTTTTGTTCTTTGCATGTGTTCGTGCTCACACGCACACACACGCATGCACACACACACACACACTGGTAGTTGACATTCCTAAAACGGTACTCTTGCGATCATTGGATCAGCCATAGTTCACAAAATGCTCACACATTGTGTCGCATCCCACTTACTCACACACACACACACACACACGCACACGCACACGCACGCACACACACACACACACACTCTCTTGTTCTTGCACACCTACGTGTTGACTAGGGCGTGGCAGATTTATTGGTGTGCAGAGACTGTGACCTGCCCCTCCCAGGGGTGGGGTCAGGCGGGTTATTGCCTAACACGCGCAAGTCCCGACAGAACCAAAAATGCCTGTTTACTTTCTTTCGTGCCACACTTTTTACACTTCACCTTGCCTTGCTTCACTGCTGTACTTTCTGATGTCGTGGTTTTCCTTTTCCATTTATGTGAAAACTGCAAACTGTCCATTTACGCGAGGATCAACACTGCAGGAAACCACTGATCACTGTCTTGTTTGTGTCTTACAGAAAGGGTTTACGAGACCAGATTTTGCCGATATGACCATCTGAGGAGAGAAAACTACAACGAATGCGGGTGGATCATCTATCTTGAATGTACATGAGCAACATACTTCTGCCTTAAGGACTTGTTGAACGGAAATCTACTGGTTAGAGTTTGGTGCAATTAAAGGTGCAGTTATGTGCACCTTTTTTTCACAACAATACTGTTGTTCGGCTGCGATGGGAAAAGCAATAGACTGTGCGGAAAAAAAAGAAAAAGAAAAAAGATTGTGTGCACCTTAAATATTTACTTTTTTGTATGATTTAAAAAAAAGAAAATCAGGGATTTTCTTCCCTCCATCCACCCCCCTCGCTCCCTCGCTCTCTCACACTGTCTTACTATCTCTGTATCATCAGTTTTACTCTATCCAAACGGTATGATTGTGAGTGAAGCAGTTAAACCTGCCTTGCCTAATCTGTGTGTGTGTGTGTGTGTGTGTGTGTGAACGGTCCCATGAAAAATGAAGACTTTGTGTCTCATCTTGTTACGGTTGAACATGGTTTATTCCACAGTATGAATGTGACCATTGTAGTGATAGGGGGGTCTGCTTGGCATGTGTGGATGTGTGGGCATGTAGAAAATTACCAATGATATCTGGATTTCAACGTATGAAAGTTTTTTTTAAACAGTAAGTGTTCAAATCTTCAAAAATAATCCTCTGTAAATATTGAGTTTAAGTGTTTTTATATATTTTTTAGCAATTCAAATTCATTCTTCATAACTCTATGCTGTTAATCATAAATGTGTGATATTTTTCAAAACATTTGTCGAAAAAGATCCCAATTTCAGCATTTATTTTGCATATCTTGAAACCTAAAATAATGTCAATGTATAATGTAAGTATCAAGAAATATTTGTGAATGGTTGTGGTTAAAAATATTATGGTTTCTGTTTTAATGCGTACTACAATGTGCTTTGTTTTGTACTGAACATATTTTTGTTTTGTTTGATACTTCCATCTTGACTTGGACATGTAGAATAGTGACGACCTGCCGTGTAATCGAATTCATGTTGTATCTCAAACACTAATCCAGAATTACTGCGGTGACTTATGCCACCGCAACAGTTCGGAGTTCACTGTTCCAATAATATTTTGAATGATCAACCATTTTAGTATTTGTTTTTCATATCAAATAGAATCACATGATCGATCGGATGTATTTTTTTTATAATAAAAAAGAACATCAACCAATTTTTTTTATTTGAGTTGAAGGGCTTAGTCAGCACTGCAGCCTTTTGTCGAGTTGTATGCCTCTTTGTGTTTCAGTAATAGCAACTGTGAAGCGAGGGCCCCTCCCTGTTGACATAGTTGCTCCTGCTCTGACAGGAACAGTTCCTGCCCTCGCCTGCTACACCCTTCCCCAGATTGCATTATGTACTGTATTTGCTGCAGTCATTACCTTTTCGTAGTTAACAACCAATCTCTTAACGCCGAGAGTTCCACTCTTCGATATTATCGGGTTGATTTTCAAGCTCGTTAGATCGGATGCACCTTGTCAAGCGAATCACAATTTCACTCGTCTCCAAAATGTATCATCTGCTCGGGCAACTAAAATATACATTTTGGCTCATTTTTATTTGTTATTTTTTCCTCATTCATAATTTATTATTAAACTTCATAAAGATAACACAAAAACTTTCTTTGGTAAATCAAAAGTACAAAATATTCCGTCAATGTGGCCTGAATCCACAAGACGATACCAAAGCAAATGTAGCATTGCGAACACATTGATAAATACAAGTCGATGGCCATGTGTACACGCTGAGCTGGAGTCTGGGTCTGGTTCTGGTTCTGGTTCTGGTCATAACATATGAAAGGACACATTCGGTCACAAGTCCTCCTTGGTGACCAGGCAGTAGAAGTCGGTGCGCGCCCCGTAGTTACGGGAGCCCAGGTCCGACACGTCGATCTCGGAGTGTTTGGGCTCGGCGGGCGGCACCGTGGAGATGGCTTGAAGCACTGGAACTCTGGAGGCTTTGTACACAGGCAGGCGCATCCCTGGAACACAGACAGGCAGGCTGGCTCAGGAGGAAAACACTGACTATATACTGTATATACGTATATAATGTGTTTTGGAATGTATATCTATATACATACAAAAATATATAATAATCATCATTAGTATTAGTATTATAATAGATATTAATATTATTATATTATTTATTATAATATACTACTACTACTACTAGGCCTACTACTACTACTACTAATAATAATAATAATAACAGTAATAATTCTTAGTATTAGGCATATTAGTATTAGAACTTAATTATTATTAGTTTTTATTATATTCTATTATTATTAGTAGTAATTAGTATATTATATCTAATGGGTAAGAGATAGGGAGTCCAGGGCCCGGCCGTACCCGTGCCGAGGTCTCCAGCGGGGTCCGTCTCTGAGCGGCAGTCCAGGTAGTCCGGGACCATGGTCAGCATGGGGTCTTTGTCCTCCTGCCGCATGGTCTGGGGGTCTCCGGCGGTCTCGCAGTGGAAGACCATCCGACGAGGCATGGCCAGGACCAGCTCCTTCCAGAACACCGACGAGGGGTTCTGCAGACAGCACGGCAGAGTCGGGAACAGAACCACACCAGCTACAGGTGAGCCCAGTGCTATGGCCGGTCATAAAGACATGGGGTGAAATGTGCGGTTGGATGATAGGCCACAGGAAGGACCAAGTGTACGAAGACGCTGGTCGGGGATTTTCTGAAGGGAAATAGTCAACAGGAAGTGTACCCAAACAAAAACATGGTACCATGGAAACCAGAGGGAAACACTAAATAGAAAGTGGAAAACAGGTTGTGCTTTTTGCCGACGGGCTGAAATGAATGCCAGGAGAAGCCACACATTCATGTCAATGACGCCAGTGTTTAATTGAAGCAGAAGTTCACTTATTAGTCACTGCTTAAAAACCGGAATTGCCTTTCTCTGTCTGTCTGTCTGTCAGTCTGTGTGTGTGTGTGTGTGTCTCTGTCTGTCTGTCTGTCTGTCTGTCTGTCTGTCTGTCTGTCTGTCTGCCTGTCTGTCTGTCCGTCTGTCTACCCGTCAGTCCCATGTCGGCTGCATTAAGCCCTGCGGTGCGTGCGGTGCCGGCCTCTCACCACAGAGTTGTGCCTCCAGGTGAGCAGGGTGATCCGGTGCCGCTGCTCCCTCAGCTCCCTGCGCACCTCGGGCCGGGCTCGCTTCATCTGGCCCTCCAGCGTGATGATGATGGGCCGCTTGGAGACCTCCAGCAGGTGCAGCAGCCCCTGCCTGCGCACACGGGCAACAGTAGGTCCACATCACGGCAACCACAACTCTGGTACACTTATGTCTCCACTGTGACACACCGGTTCCCCAATGACATTTTGCGGGATTTCAAACCTTCCACCTTCATTATTCCCCCATAATGCTCTAAAGTTGCACAAATACTGTATGTGTAGCCCGACAAATAAGGCCTGTGTCCGTTGGATACGAAAAGGTGCTTGTAACATTTGCTAGTAACAAAGTGTGGTAGTAAAGTGTCTACTATAGTAATTCCCTACAACTTAAATGTTTATGTGCCTTTGAATATTTCCGGTTGGGACAGCTCAACGTTCCTGAGGTTTAGAAACTTCGGCTCGTGAGGGACATATCCAACACTGCCCACCAGTGGTAGGACGGAGCCTAGGGCCCCGGCGTGGTTCATATTTACATATGGTATGCAAACCTAAGCTGCAAGCCAACATTCAGTCTCTCGTCACCATCCAGGGAGACACGTTTACAGTGTTGATCGTAAACCGACACACGGAGTCAATCATCTAGAGATCGCGTCGGGTGAGGCGAGGCAGACCTGAAGTCGTTGCAGCACCAGTCCTGCTCCAGGTAGGCGTGGGAGAGAACCACGACCAGCCGGCGGGAGCGACTCACGTTCATCAGCAGCTCTGCTGATGGCTCTGGAAGAAGAAGCACATTCACAACAAGAAATCTCACAGTCTGAATAATAGAACATCCTAAATACTTTGGTGGCCACACACCTTGGGGGACCATTAGAAAGCAAAGTGGTCATTCATTGTGATCTTGCCCATGGTCACAGGGTTGCTATGTTCTAGGATTTCCTTGACTACATTACCCACGCACCCTAGCGGGCGGATGCTGCTTTGTTTTCCACGACAAAGGTGTTGTATTACTGTTGCTTGTGGAAAAAAGAGCGTTTTCCCTGGCTCTTCAACACGTAAATACATCTCTGTGTCTCTTTAACGCAACTCCTACAATATGATATTTATTTACAACAAAGTGTGCGGAGTAAGGAGTTCATTGCCACTCTACTGGTATTGGTATTCTTAGACGTGTGTTCAAATGAGAAAGTAATTGAGGGAAGGAGCCGGAGTAATGGCGAAAGGCTAAATGGGTCACGTAATCTGATTTACAGCGACTGTGTGGAAGTAGAGCAGCCACCATATTATCCACAGGGAGAGACATTTACGAGGTACAAGAGACCAGAGAGACCAGAGATAAGTCACCTGTGCCGGGCAGGATATCGTTGTCGTTGAGATGCAGCTTCTGTCCACATTTGGCCAGGTTCGGTTTCAGGATGAAGTTGACAAACTTCCGGTCGTATTCATTGTTCACGTAGGAGATGTAGGCGTCGTACAGTTTGCCGTCTACAGATGAAAACCAAACGAAACGAAACAGGAGCATCAAAAGCCATCCATGAATCCCCATTTACATGCGATGTTGAAATGATGTTTTACATACGTACATCATTCAAAAATGCCTATTTACATACTGGGGTGGGGGGGGGTGAGGTGATCTGACATAGACGTGAGCTCACCATTGAGTTCGTACTCTCCGTAGGCGTTCCTGTACCACAGCTTGATGTTGAGGTGACACTTGGAGTAGAGCAACACGGCCACAGACAGCAGCAGGAGCAGCAGAACGGCCGCAATGACGGCAGCTGCGTGGCTGGGCCGGTCTGCTCGCACACACACATGCATGCACACACACACGCACACGCACACACACACACGCACGCACACACACGCATGCACACACACACACGCACACGCACACGCACACGCACACACACGCACGCATGCACGCACGCATGCACGCACGCACACACACACACACACACACACACACAAGCACACATTCAACGCATCACATTAATGACATGAATTAACCAAAGGTGTACTTGGCTGGCATCTTGGAAAGGAAAAAAACTATCGCTTTACGAACACCAAAATGATTTTATCTCTATACACTTGAAGCACTTTTTACACACACACACACACACACACACACACACACACACACACACACACACACACACACACACACACACACACACACACACACACATTTGAAACCTATTTACATATTCGTGGAACCCTAACCCTAACATTAAATTGATTAAATGAATCAATTTAAATAATTGTGAAACTTGACATTTCCATGGGCTATAACTGCTTCTAATTAAAGGATGGCTTCACACCCCATCATTATAAGTGTATGAACGACTGGACTCTACCTGCGTTCTGCACGTGGAA
Source organism: Coryphaenoides rupestris (assembly GCA_002895965.2). Lineage (NCBI taxonomy): Eukaryota > Metazoa > Chordata > Actinopteri > Gadiformes > Macrouridae > Coryphaenoides > Coryphaenoides rupestris. Next base: position 84,405 of record PIJE02000054.1, read on the forward strand.
GGCGGCGGAGGTGTTTCTCACGGTGCAGCTGTACAGCCCAAAGTCCTCCTGCCCCCGCAGAGAGAGCTCCAATAGGCTGCTCAGTATCACATGACCACGACTAGGAGACCTGCAAGCAACAACAACAACAACAACAACAACAGATTAATTTCAACACCATTGTCTTCTTCCCGGGCAGTGGTGGAAAGTAACTAAGTACATTTACTTAAGCACTGTACTTGTACAACTTTCAGGTACTTGTAATTTACTATTATTTCTATTTTCTGCTTTTCTGCTCCCAATGGGGACCAGCAGTATAATATGTAACATATAAATAAATAAATACATTGAATTAAATCGATGAACAAATTAGTGCATCAATAATTATGAACCAATAATATTATATTTTATTTATTCCAAAATGGGCCATTCTGCATTGTGAGTACCGGTACTTTTACTTTTGGTACTTTAAGTATATGCTGATGATCATGATGTACTTTTACTTAAGTAACATTTTCAATGCAGGACTTTTACTTGTAACAGAGTATTTCTACAGTGTGGTATCGCTACTTTAAGTAGAAGTAAAAGATCTGGGTACTTAATCCTTCCACCACTGTTCCCAGGTGACCTTCAAAATAAAAGCCTCAACATCGAACAACGTCATGTTTGTGTCGACATAACAAACTTTTTCACGTACCATGAAGAGGTATTCTGTGGGTGAGCGCTACCGTTGACGAGAGGACGGCCATCTTTGCTCCACTGCAGACTCGGCTGGGCACAGGCGGGCTCCTGGTCCTGGTCCTGGTCCCAGTAAACCAGCGCGGTGCAGTTCAGCGTCACCGAGGACCCCAGGTGTCCCAGGAGGTCGGTGGGCCCCCCGCTGGGCCTGAACTCTGGGGCCTTGGAACACAGGGCCTCTGTGGGAACGGAGACAATGTGACCCTCACTGTGATGGCCACAGGGCCAGACAATCGGGGCCTTCATCAGGAGCGCACTGGCGGCTGTGGGAAGGCATGTGGAAACCAAACGCCTTCTCACAGGTGGGAGTGCATCTCACTCTGTTAACCATGTCGTCCCCATGCGATGCGTAGTCTCACTGCAGGAGCCCAAAATATAGCTTTCTGAAGGAGCCTGGAGCTCCCATTACACAATATTGATAAATGTCACAATATGCTCATGAATGGGTTTGAAAACAGCCTTCTACAACAGTCTAACTGAGGTTCATTACGTTGAAGTATATGGAAGTTTAAAGTATGGTATCAGAACAAATCTAGTTAGTTATTGCCCAGCCCTACCCGCGAGTGTACGCTTGGTACAACATGGTAATAACCTAGTGTTTGGTTGGTTTCATGATGGGGACAATGAATGAACGCATTGATCATTTGAACGCACCCCTGACAATGAGGTGCACGGTGAAGGAGGTGGTGGTGTTCCTGAGAACGCAGGTGTAGTTCCCCATGTCCTGGGAGCCCAACGTGGGGAAGTCCAGATAGAGCCCGTCGGGGAGAGACTGAGACGGTGGCGGCAGCTCGTGGCAGTCTTTGAGCCAAGTCACGTCCGTCTGCGGGGAGCTCGGCGGACCCAGAAGGGACGGATCCAGGGGGCATTTCAGTCGGTATCCCGCCCCTTCTCGTACGTAGACCACCCGCTCCTCAAAACGCTCGCTGTTGACACAGTCTTCACCTGAGAAATGTGGGGGAGAAAGTCCATTTGTTGAAAAGAGTCGCCGAGCAAACACTCTAGCCGAAATAAAACCGTTGGCGTATTGGCTTGGCTCTGCGCTTATCGCATACGTGTGTAGCCCTAACCTTTATCTTTGCAAATCCTTGATCCTTAAACACCCGGCCATTTAGTGCACTGTCAATAACGGTCTGGTCGTGCGCAGGTTTGTGGTTTCACGAGAAGGCCAATAAACCTAATGGTGCGTGAAGGTCAACTTTGGCTGGTGGCTTTTTCCATGAGGCTGCAAATAGACTGTCAAAGAGTCCGAGGGGAATCAGGTTTTGGTTTTTTTTGTGTCATTCAGCTTAAATATCAACATGGGCAGTAGCCTATAGATTCTCCAGGGGACAGAGGCAAAAAAAATACATAGGATGACTTCAATGAATGATTCTAGAATCACTTGGAATGGTGGTGGTGGGGGGGTGGGGCGGAGGGGGTGGAGTCTGGTACTGGAAGAAACTGTACTATCAGGTGGTCTATATCTAGGCCACATACTTATGCCCTCAAACCTTCCAACAGTAAGCACACCCACACACCAGACACACACACACACACACACACCACCACACACACACACACACACACACACACACACAGGTATTTTTCCTCATACAATACGTTCATTGTTTAGGTTGCTGACCCCTTATCGAAACAGAAGGAAACGTGATGAATCTGAATAACTTTTAAAGCATGAATTGGTGCATAGCTCCACGGGAACCATGGCCCCCCTACATGCATACCAGTTCTTCGGGAAGGGCGTTTGCGCCGAATCGAGTCCAACCTGGAGAACTTGCAAAACGTCTAACTACTAGTAGTAGGGATAGCTGCTCCTGAACCGCCGACAAAACACGTCCGGGTGCAAAGTCTACCCCATAGCACCCTCTCGTGTGACGCACTGACACGTCCAGTCCATGGGGGGTGGGGTGGGTGCTGGACACACACACACACACACACACACACACAGACACACAGACACAGGCAATGGGAACATGGGCATAATCAATATATTACAACTTTATTAAAAGCTCTTCAACGTGTCTCCACTGTCTCCCGTCTACTGTTTCAAAGCAGTACGCCAGGTGTACTATTGTTTTATGCCTATTTATGCCTACAAGCGACATTAACAAGCAGCACCTGCCGATCAAAGGTTATTACATGATTGTAACTGTAGGCATTATGACATTATATGTATTACTTACCGTCAACAAATGCGAAGAGTAAAGCAGTGCAGGGCAATATGATGAACATGACCAACACCGCAGTCATTATCCACTACTGTCCTTTTTTTATGAGTCTAATCATATATATATCCCAGAGTCCCGCTGTCTGGAGTTTTGTCAGCAAGTGTAAAGGATAACATTATGATCTCAAAAAGCAAAATTGTTATTACTGGTTTAAAACCACCCCGATGGTGGAAGCCTTGGGGGAAACGAAACACCTGCGACGGCAAACCTCGAGGGGGCGGAGCTCAGGTGCGGTTGGCTACAGGTGAGACCACGTGACGCCCGGTGAGACAATAGACAGAGGCTACCATAATATAACTTACACTTCTTCACTTCTTTTATACAGGAATTAAATGTCTTTTAAAAAAAAAAAAAGAACATTAAGAAAAACACAAGTCTGTCTGTGATTCACAAAAGTCAGTTAAATTAAATCTAACGTATGCTGACCATAACAACAACATTTGTATGTACAGTTCCTCACCGATAGGCACACATACAACAGAGAAAAACACTAAAAACAAATAAAACAGTAGTGGTAGTGCCATTAATAATAACAACAATAGGGTTAAGTATAATTATAACACTAATATGAAGAATAAAGTGGTTCCCCGGATCATTTTAACAGGGGTTGTACGATTTTAAATACTTCAGGACATGAAATAAGGACATCCTTGAAAAGGATGAAATACATCAGATCAATCAATCAATACAAATGATTCATATGGCCCAGTTGAGGAAGTAACTTCACTTATCAAAGAGGGACAGTTGTTTCATTGTACCACGGTATGGTTGCAGTCTTTAATAACTGCTAGTGCTTCATTTTTAAGTTGGAGTGCAAGTAAAAAAAAATCATCAATCTCTACAATCACAATCTTGTATGAAATAAAACAGGTAGAAAATGCTTTGTCCGACACTTTCTTTTGTAACTTTCATTCGGTCGGTCGGGTGTCAGGCGGTGGACTCTGGCGACCCCTGGTGTCTGCGCAGAGGTGGCGCAGGACGCAAGTGCAGGCGATCATCTCAACTTGGTCACACTTTAGTAAACAACACACGTATGTATGGATGTGTTCCCTGGAGCCCCTCGCAGCAGCAGTCATCACCGTAAACATATTTCCAACGAAAGTTTATCGGTGGTCGGTCCAACCTCAAATTGTAATTGTCGGTGCCCATTGTTCACGCTTCAAATGACCTAGAAACAACAAGTGTGATCGTTGTTAAAAACATAAAATACTAATGTATTCATCAAAAGTAAATAGATGTTGATAAAAATATCAAGGTCTCATCAAGGTGCATCAACGTATTACATTTATTTAAAAATAACATGTTAAAAATAAAATGTACATGTGCCAGAAAGATGAAATCTCCCATGTTGTGGTATTTGCATGCATGGAAATGAGTGAGTTGCACTCTGCCCCCTCCTCCCTCCCCCTCCTCCCCCCTCCCCCCTCCGAGCGCCTGCTCTCAGCTCACCTGTTCTCCTCCTTCAGTCGGTTGAACTTGTCGAGGAGTCTGGCATTCTTCACCTGGATGGGCGCGCTTGGCACAAACCAGGCCGCCACAAACTTAAAGATGACCACAACGTGCTGCAAGCAGCGAAAACAAACACACACACACAATATTCAGAAGAAAAGAAAACACATTCTAAAATTGTAATGAACAGGACAAATGTGTTTGACGGTAATTGAATGCTAGATACAGCAAGATACAGTCTACGTTGTTTTTCTCTTTTTAGACTTTCCTCAAATTCTTATCTCTTCAAACTTGCTTTTAATATTTTGTAATGTTTTCCCACATGTTTTCATATTGTCTTCGATATTTTCAGAATATTTGTATTATGTGATTTTAGTGTCTTTGAGTGTATGGAAAAGTGTATTACTATTATTATTATTATACAATGTCTCTTGCCCACCTCGAAAAGGATGACGAATGCAAAGCGCACGGCTAAAATCAGCCAGAACTGTGGCGTGAAGCTGTAGTCTCCGTCGCTCCTGTAATCTTTGTAGCTGAGATGGGAGAGAGAGAACACATCAGCTCTCCATAGAAGATGACCACACTCCAGCTGCTCACTGCCACTAACTCCCTTCATACTCCCAGATACTTCCAATTCAGTATTCCTGGTTCATACGGATGTAGATTTAATTAAAGGGGAGCCGTAGCTGTGAGAAAAACCCCCCCCCTGAAACGTTGGACCATTCCAACCATACATCATCAGTTGAATTTGGACCAATTGCAGAACGCAAATCCTGTAGAAACTACGCCAATGGTTCTACTATCCAGCAATGTTTTTCGCGTGAGCAGAGTTGACGTTACGAGACAGTATTCACTGCTGACGTGCCGACGGAAGTTCAGTTGGGCTCAGGACTCAAGAGATGCAAAAATCGCAAACATCATTTTAAATGGAAAATAAATTAAAATAAGGAGGAGGGAAAACAAACCTGCAGGAGGAGACGCTGACGCCCCCGTGTGTGATCATCTGCGAGGGTAGGAACTCCTTGCGTATGTCCTGGTCAGACACCCAGGCGATGGACAGCGTGTTGTTGATGTAGCCCACCATGCAGCTGTGGACACGCGGGGCAACCAAGGTTACATGATAATACACCCAGGGAAAAAATATGACTGCTCCATACATAAGTGTTGGAAGGCAACTCACTCGGTGTCGGTGGCGTTGCCGTGGGCGCAGGGCCCGTAGCGGTACATGTACACCATCCTGGGGATGAAGTCCGAGGACACACCGATCACCAGGCCATTGGCGATGACCGCCAGCACGCCGATGGCCTCCAGAACCTCTGTCCAAATCCCTGAGAGGTGCATGAAAAAACGATCCTTTCTTAGTGTTGTTACCCCGGTAACATGGTAATTAAGTATTGTTACCCCACTACCATCATCAATATGTATTGTTACCCCAGTAACATGGTACATATTGTTACCCTGGTAGGCCTACCATCATAAGTCAGCATTGTTACCACAGGAACATTGTAGCTAAGTAATGTTACCCCAGTAACATGATAAGTAAGTATTGTTACCCCAGGAATATTGCAAGTTAGTATTGTTACCCCAGTAACCGGGTAAGTTCGTATTGTTACGCCAGTAACATGGTAAGTTAGTATTGTTACTGCAACAACATCGCAAGCAAGTATTGTTACTCCAGCAACATTGTGAGTATTGTTACCCCAGCAACATTCTGATTATTGTTACCCCAGCAACATTCTGAGTATTGTTACTGCAACAACATCGCAAGCAAGTATTGTTACCCCAGCAACTTTGTGAGTATTGTTACCCCAGCAACATTCTGAGTATTGTTACCCCCACGACATTGTGAGTAAGTATTGTACTATCTCCCACCCACAGATCTCACCAATGTTATTTGTTTTCTTGGGCACCATCCTGCGCTCCAGAGTGACCATCTTAATGGCGTCCAGGCGGATCTCGATGATGTTGTTGATGAGGGCCAGCAGGGGGGCCAGGGGGAACGCTGCCACGAAGATGGTGGTGAAGCTGAACTGGATGACTAGGGGGGGGGTATGAACCAATGAAAACACATTTATTAGCCACCGAACTGCTCTTTTTGGTGTTATTTATAGTCAGTGGTAAAGACATTGTTGTGATGTAATATTTTTGTTTTTTATAAAAAAATTAATTACAAAAAATCTAAATATTATGGTCATTGGGGTGGGTGTGTGTGGAGTGTAGTGTGCAGCAATGTGTGTGTGTGTATCTATGTATATAAAGTATATACTGTAATATACCTATCTCCAGGAACTCATTGAACAGGCTGAAGGAGTTGACGTCGTTGAGGCGGTAGTTGCTGAGCCAGTCCCTGAGCTTGCAGTTCTCACAGAGCTCCGCCCCACTGCCTCCCATCTGGTCCTCCTTCAGGTAGCAGTGAGCACACCTCCTCTGCAGCTTCTGGGTCTGCCTCCTCTTCAGCCACCGGTGGAACCACCTGAGTATAATTACATTTTTAGATGCATTTTAGTTATGGGCACTGCATCACTTAGTAGTCAAGCGGTAGTCAAGACCAGGAGTGAGGTCCAAGTCCAGATTGTGTCGTTGGTGGATCGAGCCTGATTCTAGAGCAAGACCAATAGGGGGGTCAAGATAAAGTCGAGACCAAGAGCGCAAAAATAAAGAGTCTGATTCGAGACCAAGACCATGTGGCTATCATCATCCTAAAATAGAAGGTTTCAGAAGGCATATTAACTAAATTAGCCAGTTTTGAGGATACAATTAATTATAGACAGCTTGTATTTAACTAGAATGGGATGCATCCTATCAAAATGATAAAAGTGATAACAATAAGTTTCAGAGTTTTCAGAGACAGATTCATCTAAGATGATTGAAGAAAAGACAAATCCAAGGCAAGACCTAGAACATCAAAAAGGACTTGAGTTCTACAGCCCTGATATGTGTACGCGTACGCATAGATGTTTGTAGATATACTGTAGGCCTATATAGCACTGTGCTGCACTTACGGTACAGTGAACTCGAAGACATTGCTGATGGTCTGCTGAGGATCATGATGATGGCCCATCTGGATGAACAGGTCTGTCAGACACGCCGCTGGGGTGGCACTGGAGAGAGAGGTGAAGACGAAGGACACAAAACCTTTCAAAATCTCAGTCTCATATGTAAAATAAATCCTGGAGATATAATCGATGTTCACTCACCTCCTCGAGCCTCCACTGGTCCCTGCGATCCGTACCGTACTGACCGGGGTGCCCGGTTAATCCTGCCCAACGTACAAGAGAATATGTCTCTGCATTTTTCTCTGCGACAGACAAATGATGGACCAAAAACAAAGTCGTGCCGTCAAATTCTCACCTGCCTAGGAAGAAGGCCACGTAGAGAGAGAGGAGAAGTAGGTGAAGAACTGGAAGGTGAACATCTTGACGGTGATAGCTCTTCTCTGTCGCTGCGAAAGATCTGGTTTTCTCTGGGATGAATGAATGGAACGAAAGGTGAAATTTAGAGGAATCAGTGGGTAGTTCACTGTCTGACCACAAGGTGGCACTGTCTCATTTCCGCTGTCCCGTCGAGTTAGGATGTTAGATTGTGCCTTTGTAATGGGTCAACCTAAAGGCTTTAGGTTGACCCATTAAAAATATATGTATATATATATATATATATATAATTATTTAATTAAATATATATATATATTAATTATATATATATTATATACATATATTTTTCTTTGTCTCAGCACTGTCTTACCTTGAGCAGCTGCTACTGCAATTTCCTTATTAGTTATTAATAATAGTCTTATCTTATCTGAATGTATTACATTAAGTAGGCCAATAACAGATTTATGATGTCTCGCTCAGTATTAAAAAGAATGCAATCAATCATCATGGCTTTTCAATTACTTATTGCACCTTTAAACAAGCAGCAAAGACTAACAGAGAGAGAGAGAGAGAGAGAGAGAGAGAGAGAGAGAGAGAGATACTGTATCACAGACAGAGCCATACCTATGTCACAGAGCTTCCTGGCCACTATCCTGTTGATCTGCAAACAGACAAACCACATATGAAACACACACCACACCACACACAACACGCAGACACTTAAGGCCCCCCAAGGGTCCCGGGCGTAGCACCGGGTGATGGGTGGGCGCGTACCCGCGTCATGACGGTGATGATGATGTAGTGAAGGAAGGCTCCCAGCACCATGGCGCCCATGTTGGAGTGGTCGCTGAGGAACTGCCAGGAGCCGTCGGCCATCATATCGGCCGCCATCACCCGGCACACCACCAGGGCGTGGGTTCAGGCCGATGATCACCCAGGATCTTGGTGCGCGAACGGTGTCAGAGGTCAGAGCTTACAGTTTTTCTCTAAGGGTGAATGATGAATCTTTGGTATCTCAGGTTTGGGATTCCGAATCTTTCGGGCCAAAATACATCTATATTTAGGGCATTTGGGCAGACGGCTTTTATCCCAAGCGACTTACAAAGAGTACATTTGTTGAGAAGACAGCAATATATCACTGTGCTGCACAATACAATTCAAAATCAATTCTCGATTCAAAGCGATTCCCGAAAATAAAAGGTGAAGATAGAAGGGGGAATAAAACAAGGTGAGCCCTTATAAATATAGAATAGGAATAAATTCTGTAAAAAAGGGGGATTATGCAGGACACGAATGTACAGGACCAGTGTTATTTGGTGACAGTATATAAACATGTTTAGCGTTGTTACCCACCATCAGGGTGACGCAGAATACATCACCAGTGTACTGCGCAGATAGGAGTGCTTGTGCTGCTTGGGTTCAGCGTTTGGGTTGTTCACTATCTCCAGAATCAACTCCTCCTAAACCCCCCCCCCACACACACACACACACGCAAACACGTATCAATGAACACAAAGTAAGTAAGTAAGTGCATAAAGAGGTGAGGAGGTGTTGAACGTAAGCATTTCAACGGTTCGTTGGACGGACTCCTACCTCAATTCTTCATTTCCAGTCAGAGACTTGCCACTCGCACACGTACGACGCTACTGTATCTCTTCCAGAAACTTCCAGGAAAAAAAGTACGCTCCGTCGAACGTTAAGTACGGAAACAAAAAGTGTGTCATTCAGAGTCATCTAATGTGTTAGGATGCAGCAGACCCGGTTTCAGCATTCCCACTTGATCCTATAACCATCATGCACACATCACCAAAAGTCTAATAGTATATACTGCTTTTAATAGTGTGATTAATGCCTGTGTATTTTATGCTTTTTGTTTCATGTTTTTTCTTTTATAATTTTTGTAAAGTGTCTTTGAAGTATCTTGAAACGCGCTCTATCAATTAAAATGTATATGATTATTATGATTATTATGATTATTATGATATTATTATGATATTACTATGATTCTTCTTATTATTATTATTAATATAAGAACGTGTATTGAAACGAAACGTACCCCACACTGCCATGAACATAGCGAAGATGACCGTGCCAACGTTGTCAAAAAGCAGGCTCAGCTGTGGACAGAAAAAATGACCTCAGCCACCTATGGATCACTATATAGCAGAAGCTCGCATTCCAGAGCTATATCTATAATGGGCAGATAAGTGCTAGTAGTGCTCAGGGGATGACAGTCAACAATGTGACAGACTGCGGGTGATGGGGGTGGGAAGCGCTGACAGAGATTTAAGACGTGTGCGCACGTACCTTGGTGTACGTGCAGGTGTCCGAGAGCTGCCACACTTTGCATTTTTTGTCGCAGAGCGGACACATGATGGCCGTGGACTCACAGACCTCCTTTCTAAGGAGGGCAAGGGGGTCGTCGTCATGTCAACACACACACACTGCGCACAGGTCTACACAGGCAGACCATTGATAACGACGATTTACTCAAGGAGCTGAGCGTTGGCGTTGAACTCACATTTATCGGGGACGCGATTGAAGACAGCCAAGGCCCGGTAGAGGAAAGGACCAAACAGGCCGATGACTGCAGGGGCGGGCATTGAGGAAGGAATGTGTACGCTAGCCCAGCCACAGGTAGTAAGATATAAGACTACAGCTTTTCCCCAACCACTCACGTTCCTGACGACACACAATCTACACAAGTTCACATACCATCAAACTCTTTGCAGACATCTTTGCACAGCCACATGCTTTTTCCCAAACTATTTCCTGCAGATGCAAACATAAGGCGAGAAACCGATAGACAGAAGTGATAGACATACTTAACATTATAACTTTATAACTTGACATTTAGAACAATGTTACTGATAATCATCATGTAACTTTGCGCTTTTGTATATTCATCATCATAAAAAGACAGGACAATAAGTTTGAAATCAACAAAATTGCTGTTGTGTAGATTAATATCTAAAGTCTGGCCAACAAAAACTACCAGTAGCCACCAGTAGTAAACTGTAAAATAGTGTTTGTAAAGGTTTAAAATGAACACTGTGTTGACTGGCCACTACAAATACCCATCTTAATATCCCATTCTGAAAGCTTCATCCACTAGCGCAAAATAATTTTCTTCTGTAAAATATCTCCATAACAAAACAGGAAACAAGGCCCTTTGCAGTTTCTGGTTTCCGGCCCAGGCTCGGTGCCATCTCCTCCCAGTTCTGCTGTAACACAGTAGGACTGCTGGATCAGAAGTTCTGCTATAACATAGAAAGACTGCTGGGATAAATGTTCTGCTGTAACATCGTAGGACTGCTGGATACCAGAGGTTCTGCTGTAACACAGTAGGACTGCTGGATCAGGGGTTCTGCTGTAACACAGTAGGACTGCTGGATCAGGGGTTCTGCTATAACACAGTAGGACGTCTGGATACCAGAAGTTCTGCTACAACACAGTAGGTCTGCTGGATCAGAGATTCTGCTGTAAGACTGCTGGATAACAAATTAGGCATCAATGGATTCAAATCCTTTTCTAACCTGACGGCAGTTATGGGTTGCCCCTGGAAACAGGCTGTCCATCGTGCCCAGCTCTGCCTCAGCTCCTTCTGTTTCCTTTTCTGAAAGCCAGAGCACTTAGTCAAAGGCACACACACACACACTTTGGCGATACAAAAGACACGCATGAATAGGAATACGCCAACGCAGTGATTGACAACAACAAACACATACACACATACACACACACACAGCCACATAATTACACCAAGACACACACTCACACACACACACACGCACACACACACACACACACATACACAAAGGCAACAGGAATGCCAATCACATACAACCATGGTGATTCACACAAACACACAACATCATAGAAATACACAGGAACACAATAAAAAATCAACAACAACGCGCACTTCATGTAACACACAGAGGCTGTCGTTGAAATACACACACAATCAGAAATAAAGGCAAATTGGCGTAAAATCATGATGAGATTAGTTGGACACATAATTTGTCAATTCAAATATCAAAACCACATTGAAAAAACGGAACAATACTATTGTTTGTTGATTTCATTTAGCGTTCAGCCGTTGTCTATCGTCGCTAGACAACGCTGCGCGGTTATAGTATGCAGGCCTGCCTCACATGGCAACATGGCGCCCACTGAAACTCAAATTCTCTGACGATGACTCAAAGACAGGGGTGATGACTAATGGACACACCGATTCATCTACTGAGAAAAGAAAGAAAAAGGTCACTCGACAGAAACCCAGTGTGTAATGAACCTGTTACCGCAGTCGTCGCCAGGCTTTGCGTCATGAATTTTATGAAATGTTTGTTTCTATTATTGTCTACCCAAAGAAATGAGCAAACGTTGTGCAAAAGCACAATAGAATGAGTCACGGTATTGTCCTGTTGGCTTGGCTTGTACTTTTGGATAATTGGAAGGCATTAAATGGTAGGTTCCCGTGAACTACTAGAATGTAAAACAACAACATTATTTTGTTTCCGTTGAGACATTTACGAAATCTCAAATTGTGGGGGGAAAAGAACCAAGAAACAAAACATTCTGAAAAAGAACTTTCTTTTTTGGACACCAATCTAAAAATAATTAAGACATGTGTAGCATTTACCTCGTGCAAGCAGTACCTTGCGTCAAACACCTTTTTCTTCATCAGATCCCGAAGGTCCTCTGGAAAGACGAAGAGATGAGAGGAGGAACGCGTAACCATGGCGAGAGGAACAGTCACCCTTGTTAGACAGACTTCCTTACCTCCCGTGTCGATCGGTGTGTGATTCAGGATGAAGTGGACGATCCTTATCCTGCAACAGAACAGAACAGAAGCTGGAACTTCATACGCCATACATACACACAATACCACTGAGCATCCAAACGATTGCATATCCGCATCAAATGTATTCTGTGATTAACTTGCGCACCAGTAGGACAGTATTTTATACATATACATACCTAGCAATATTACCTTTCATCATCATGTGCAATATTCCTCATATCATGTGCAATACTACTTCTCATTACTACTTCCCAATACCATTGCCAACTTGTTCTGTTTACCTATACACAGAACAAGTACCTATATTAGCTATATTTTTCTTTTAGGCTTCTTCACTGTACATTTATTATTCTATTGTGTTTATTCTTATGTTGTTGGTATTTTTGAGCAACATAAGATCTGCTAACTGTTCGAACCCCAATGTCCACAGTTTGCATGTTGGCATTCTGCAGCGAGATGCCTCAGCCCTTTCCGGCTCCTTATTGATCTGTCGTAGAGCTAGAGGTATTCCTGCCAAATGTGCTGAAATAGTAACAGTGAATCTAGATGTTTCTGTGGGATTCTGGACTCTTCTTTCAGTCCAAAGAGTGTTTGTCACCTGGTTCTGAGAGGCATGGCGTTCTGGGTGGAACTCCAGCTGCAGGCGTCGGACACCTTCAGTAGATATCGGTATCGCTCGAAAATCTCGTTGGGGGCTTGAATCCCATAGAAGATAATGTCGTCGTCTAGTATTTTCTGAAGAAAAGTGTGTAGGTATTTTATAACAATATAAGCTACTAGGCAGTCAGTCATAATATGATACAGACTTCATAATCAATGGACCTTTCCCTATTCAAGCGGCCCCCTAGTTACTGTTGCTATGTCCCCCAAGCTTTCCCACACGCTCTGCAGCATGTTACCGAAATGTCCACTGAACAACGCCCCCTGCTGATGATTCTCTCTTAATATCGCTGTATGTTATTTGCCAAATGCCGCTACTTTATCTAAGAGAGTAAGGATATATCCATGACATTCGGATTTCGGACGGAGCAGATGAGAACATAAAACTTGATGCTTAAGTGTTGGTGATCTATGCTGAAGACACAAACGTCTCACAAACTCCACATTGAAATTCGTCAGGACAAAATCGTGGAGTCCTACTGCACATGTAAAGCAGGGTGAGTACGTTAGTGATGTGTTTACAATGAAAATAAGCCTAAGATCTGCTAACTACTAGCTACAATGGGCTAATCACCTAGCTATGCTAATCACACGATGGCACGGTAACAATCTGGTCCTCGCGAAAAAAACATTTCACTGCTCAATGTACCTGTACACTGAAATAGGTGACAAATAAACCTTTGAATTGTAACTAATTAGCGAGCTTTGTAGCTTTTTGTGTCGGCGCTGCTGTAAATTGATGTGTAGAGTCACTATCAACCATTTGATTGTTGCACTTTCACACAACTTTCAGTGTTTTAAGTACATCATAAAAACCACTGCGTTCAGTAATTGTCTTATCAGATACAGCACCTGTAAATAACTCGGACACAAATATGACAGACCCACTTGGATCACATCCAGTCAATGCTTTGAGGGTTGTGCTTGACTTATAGTCACTATAAAGCTGACTCTGTAAAGCCAGTGCAGATGGCACCTGGGTCTTACATTCAGTACCATCAATAATGACTCAAGTAGAAGGAAAATAATTTTCTAACGTTTTCATGTTTTTAATAATGTCTCTATGAGGCCATATGTAGTTGTAGTTGTAATAAAAACAAGTCCTGCAGACTGCATGGATACAAATCTCTATGAAACGCTCCCTGTAATCTCTGTGGATATCTGTGGTCATTATTGCACGTTCCCCAAGTGCATCTAAGAACCATGTTGTTCTAACTAAATGTAGCTGTAGTCTAATCTATGAACACAACAACGCGGGACAAGCTTTGTTTGTGGGACATCATGGCGGCTCTATTGCAAGGGGCGTGGTCTTAAGAAATCAGGCAATCTTATTGGTTATTATTCTCCGCGTGACTGACAGGGTGGAAAGGTCCATTAGAGAGAGAGAGAGTGAGAGAGAGAAAAAAAGAGAGAGAGGGCGAGAGAGAGGGGGAGGGAGAGAGACACAGAGAGGGGGGGAGAGACAGAGAGACAGAGAGAAACAGAAAGCTAAATAATCAGATTAATTATTAATAGTAAGAACACATATGGACGGTTGTTCTGCATAATATAAACTCACTGTGACTTTCAACTTCTTCTGTTTTAATTCCTCAATGAATGCTAACTGCTTCTTGTAGGTCTCTTTGTCCTGGTCCTCGGACGTCTTGGCGACCAGGACATAGTCGTAGGACAGCGGGATATGCTGCACATAAAAACCCACACAGGATCAGTTCAGGATCAGTGTCATTACATAATGCATACGTTTAATGTTTACGAGCAAGCTTGGTGTTTGGTCTTCTTACCACAGTTGGACTAGGTATTGAATCTGCACCTTTCTCTTTGACCACTCCCAGCAGCTCCAGAAACTCTATACTTGGCTGCAAACACACACATAGTAGATCTCAATCATGGCATGATGTCAACATCAGTGCTAAATATAGCCTTATCACTGTATAACAAGTTAGAAGTTCAATTCTGACATATTTCATCAAATGTGTCATAATTGACACCTACCCATTTATAAAAAAAATGTAAACTGGCATATTGTGTATGACTGTGTATGATTATTCCTTTTTACTGATTGTTATTTTATATCCTTGTTTTTAAGTCTCAAATTACTGCTTGACCGTGATTTGTTGCCTTTTTATGCTGTGTAAGGTGTCCTTGAGTGCCTAGAAAGGCGCCAAAAATAAAATGCATTATTATTATTATTATTATTATTATTATTATTATTATTATTATTATTATATATCTGACACCTTGTTGGCTTATGGGTCAACTTTTTACCACATTAAAAAATTATCAAATCTTTATTATTGATCAATCTAGATTCTATAGTCTGCCAGCTTCTAGCTGTCAATTCAGGTATCGTACGCTATTCATCTTGAACAGGTATTTGGGTGATAATAGCACACATACCTGAGCAAAGAGCCAAAGCTCAACACTACCTGGTGAGATAAAGTACCTGTACATGTACAATGTAAACGTAGGCCTATGTCCACATACAATAAATACAATAAAGTGTGAAATATCTATGACATATACATATACAGTGGTATTATAAGCATGTGATTGATGATGACTTACCTGCCTCCTGTGTCCTGTCATGGCTACAGGTGATCAGGGGGTAATGCTGAATTCCCACACGGGTCCTCTGATTCCCACAGGTGGTGGTGGTGACCTCAGCACCAGGTGCGTCTCCCCTGCCACCCCACAGCACCTCCCACCCACCCCCACAGCGTTACTTCCGCAGTCCTGTGACGTCCGGAGTGCACCAGACGCCTTATTGCGTTGCAAGCCAACGAGGAATGTAGAAAAAGCGACTATACCTGTTGCTGTGACGTCACCCGGCCATTGTGCGTTTATATCCTGCTCCTCCTCCTCCTCATGGTGGTGGTGGGGTTCACTTCATCATTCCAGCCACCAAACATAATGAATGAAGAAGAACACGCCCGGTTAAATAGAGCGGGAGACTGCACCTGTAATTTTACAACAAAAAGAATAGCCCATAGCGCCGCGTAACCCTGTTAGTGCCGCTGCCTCCGCCAATAGGATCGTGTGTGTAGTTGCGTGTATTCAACGCGAGATGGCGCTAAAGCAGCGTTGCCGTCATCGACCATGAGCGCAGTTATTTCGACACCATGACTGTGTTATGAATGTCATTCGATACAGTCTGTCTATGCAAATGTACGACAATGAAAAAGTCAACACACCTGCCAGTTATTTAGCCATATATTCATGTGTCGAAGTAGCAATCAAAATAA
Source organism: Coryphaenoides rupestris (assembly GCA_002895965.2). NCBI lineage: Eukaryota > Metazoa > Chordata > Actinopteri > Gadiformes > Macrouridae > Coryphaenoides > Coryphaenoides rupestris. Next base: position 100,876 of record PIJE02000054.1, read on the forward strand.
TTAAAAAAGAAAAGAAAATTGTACCTACTATTCATTAGTAGATATTAGTAGGTCTATTAATACTACTACAACGAATAATAATAATAATAATGATAACAACAACAACAACAATAATAATAATAATAATAATAACAACAACAACAACAACAACAACAACAACAACAACAATAATAATAAACAGTGTTTCTCAAACGGGGGTCCGCGGACCCCTAGTGGTCCGTGGGTGTCCGTGGGACTTTTTTTTTTACTACGTCAGCAATGATAACCTAATAATATTTACATTTAAATTAATCATACATTTTTTGATTATTATATTAATGCATTCTTGCTTCTTTTATACCACTATTTAATTATGTAGATGCACATATTATATCATATTATGCTATTATTTGATTGTACCACTACTATTATTATAAGATTATTTTATATTATGTACTAATATGGAATGGGGTGGGGGTCCTCGAGGAAGGTTCAAAATATGCAAAGGGTCCAGTGCTCAAAAAAGGTTGAGAACCTAAATGTAGGTCATCATTATATGTATATAGAACACACTATATAGTTAGTTGGGCTATAATATGTAATCTGCTTATATAGCATAACAGTAACAGTGATGATGATGCTAGTACATTTTCAGTACACAAAGTAACCAATGTGCCTATATATATATATATACTTGTGCCAGTTCCAAGAGACTCCAACATAATCTTGAGACAGGATCCATTGTCTCTGCGTTCATGTAAGTAAAAGGGGGGAAAAGCACATGGGTGCTGGTGTCCCACGTAGCCTTGTTATTAGACGAGACATGTCCCTGTAACTCCCAGAAACCTCCGTTGGCAAGGCGGCGGGTGCAGTGCACACCTAAAGAACCCACACGCCAAGGCTGCAGCAGAAGCAAACGTGGTCAAGTTCAAATGGGCGGCTGTATTTCTGCACAGGGCCACACCCCGTGAAGAGAGAGATACGTAATTACAACGAGAGCCTGACTCCATAAACCACTTGAAGGACAAAGGGGGGGGGGGGGGGGGTTAGGGTGGGCGGTGAGGTCCTCGCTCACTGCTGGGGCCACTAAATTTACCCTGGCTAAAACCGTAGGCAGGAAAGAGGTGGTTGGAAAATTTGAAGGAAAGGTAAAAAAAAATAAACCCAACTAGGACCTACCTCCTGAGCTTCTCTGTAGTGTAACATATGACATCCATTACTTTATTTGACGACGGTGGTGGCAGACAAGGACCTAGAACATGTCTGGCACAGTTCTAGTCAAGTGCTTGTGGCAGGCCGTGAAAGGTTAAATAAACATTGTATTTGGGTTGACACGGTATTTCCTGAAATAGCCAAGCTATTTCCAACAATATGCTCAGCTGTATATTCAAATATAGTTAAATATTTGAATATACAGCTTGTGGTGATGTGTGTATGCAGTCATGGGGATGCATGCATGCGATAGGTTCAATATATCTGGGATGTCAGGCCTGGCTGGCTGGGTGGAACACACAAACAGGGTAACATGTAATTTAGGATCAGGGAGAAACGATGACTTAAAGTTTGGTCATGTCCCTAACGAGATAACACCCCTCTTTGGAGTACGGCGTTTTATGATGCAACAAAACCAAATGCCATATGATCATCCATCAGCCATATGTGTTCACACACACATACGCACACACACACACACACACACACACACACACACACACACACACACACCACACACACACACACACACATACACTCTCTCACACACACACACACACACACACACACACACACACACACATACACATACACTCTCTCACACACACATACACACACACACACACACACACACACACACACACACACACACACACACACACACACACACACATCAACCACACACATACACTCTCTCACACCCACACACATACACTCTCTCACACCCACACACATACACTCTCTCTCACACACACACACACACTCAACCACACACACACAACACACCACACACACACACACACACATACACTCTCTCACACTCACACATCAACAAACACACACACATGCACTCTACACACACACACACACACACACACACACATCAACACACACATACACTCTCTCACACCCACACATACACTCTCTCACACACACACACACACACACATACACTCTCTCTCACACACACACACACACACACACACCACACACAACCACACATCACTCTCTCACACACACCACACACACACAAACACACACACATACACACACACACACACACACACATACACACCTACACACACACTCACACACACACACACACACACACACACACACACACACACACACACACACACACACACACACACACACACACACACACACACACACACACACACACACACACACACACACACACACACACACATTGCATGTACACGTGTGTGTCTCTTCATAAGCACTTAAGCACTGCTACATCACAACAAGCCATCTATCCAAACAAACCAGGAAATCTCAACTCAAGACAAAGACATAGGTGGTCTAATTATACTCTCTCTAGTCCCCCCAGCACAAACCCAGTGGAGCAACCAACCCAAGGGAACTACAGAGACAGGGGGACATGCTGCCCAGCTCCATGTATCGTCACTGACCCAAGCTGTGAGAAGTGAGGCACCACGTTGGACCCAACACCCCCAACACCCCCAACACCCCAGCCCGGAGACCCCAGAAATAGACCCATACAGGTCGCTTGTGGCTATAAGCGAACCCAAGATCCACCACTTTCAAGCAACATAGATCACAGACATTATGAGTCCCTATGAATTTAAACCGGAGGCAGGGCATTGAGTGCTCAGCTGCAGGTCTAAAATATATCATTTATATATCATTTTATACATCATATATCATTTTAATTATTGTTTAAACATTTGTATGATTAGACAACACAACAACAACATGTGCGGGGATTTGCTATACTATAACATTATTTTATTTTTTTAAATGATTAAAATGTCAAAGCACTCCACGCCCCTCGGTGACGACGTGAGAGCGGTGCGGTCCATCGTGGGCATGGGGCGGTCCTGGCGGCGCTGTGCCGTATAATGACTCCGCGTAAGGTCATCGGGGAGGTATAACGGGGGAAGAGCGTGTTGCCAAGTTGCCGTGATATTTGCAAGCAAGTGTGTGTGTGCGTGTGTGTGTGTGTGTGTGTGTATGTGTGTGTGTGCGTGTGTGTATGAGTGTGTCCGGGGAAGTTGACACGAATACCTTTTAAAAAACCCAAAAAAAACAACCATTCGTGAGGAGGGTCTCCCCCCACGTCACCTTCAGTCGTCTCTGGCGGCAGAATGAAGCGGATAACGGGCAGGACGGGAGACGAGAGTTTAATAGAGATGAGTCCCTCGGATTCTTTTACTGGTGAGTGTGGAGCATTGAAACAACAACACACTTTATATCTCGCAATTCAACAACAAATAGGGCTGTTAATCACTTTAAATAGGCAAACGCGGTAAGAAAACAAAAATGTGTCTCATCATCCGGTATATTTGTTTGTTATAGGTTATACGTGTGTTCAAAAATTATGTTTACTCGTACAAAATATAAGAAATAAGCCTTTATATTGTATGTGTGTATATATACGTGTGTATATATATAGATAGAACGGTTTTTCTTTGTCACATGGCGGACTATGGCCGTGACAGCTTGGCCAGACCAGTGGAAAACCTCAGTCACTTACAGCAGCAGCAGCAGCACTAGCAGCAGCAGCAGCACTAGCAGCAGCAGCAGCAGCACTAGCAGCAGCAGCAGCAGCTAGCAGCAGCAGCCCACCCGTAGCACCAGACAGGCGGACAGAACAAGCGCTTTTTTAGCCTTATATGGGTGGACTGGAAAAGTTTAGGCACCGTTCTCCTGGGCTGGGCTCTCAAACAGCAAACAGCTTTTATCGAATTCAACTATCTGTTAAAACAGTGAACTGTTTCATAGAATAAAACATTAGCAAATGTCAAACCCTTGTATAGCCTATTTTATATATATATATATATATATATATAAATATATATATATATATATATATAAAAAAAAAGGTAGGACTGATCACAGACCCTGAGGATTATGAAAATGACTGTGAGCTTGGTGTTTTACGTATAGAGACCAAACATACAGATTCGACTGCACAGATAGTTTTTAAATGAAACAGGATGCGTTCCTGTTTCATTTGTGGCTAAAACGGTAGTTTCCATACACTTGCAGTGCTACAATCACACTGAGATGCATGTACTGTTCACCTCTCAAACTACAGTACATGAAAATGGAAAAGCCCTCTCTATTTGACCCTTCACTGCCATGATTGCATAATTTACTTCATTTACTTTTACTTTATTTGTGTATAAATAAAGTTTAAATCACAAGAAATATCATAATGGTCTGTATCTGCACGATCTCTTCATCCCTTTGTTGTCACCTGAAACTTTGCCACCGTAGTCGTACACTGTACAGACGTTTCATATCACAGTTCATCTCAGGAGGACTCCCTGTCTAGTGTAGAAGGAGAAGTAGCCTGATGAAAACGAGAACCACATTGGTCTTCAGCTGTTTGAGTCTTATCCTCAAGTCTGTTGGGTGGCTATCAAACTGCAGAAACCCACAAGGCTTGAGGGATCAGTCCCGTACTGAACCCTCAAGCCTTGTGGTCTTCTGCAGTTTGATCAGCTGCCTTCCCTGTGAACAAAGGCTGTTCTGTGTCTGTAACGCTGCTCACACAAGAAGCTTTCTCACTCACTGTGCGACTTCACTGCCACATTTCAGGGTCACACCGTGGCTGAGCTGGTACCACCACATATGCTGTCAGTACTCCTGCATACATGCTTTATTTAATGATTATTATTTCAGATTTATTATTGGTATGTTATATTAAAGCATGCAGTGCTAACTGTATGACATCTGTACTCTTAATCTTTAAAATGCATTTTGCAATTTTTGCAAATATGTTTATCAGCGTTTATGTTTTGCCTGTGTATTGCAGGAGGTAATTAAAGGAAGTCATTGATATTAGTTTTGATTGTTGTGCATTGTCCATATGCTTCTTGGCAGCAGTGTAAATATGCTCTTTGCTGGGCCTAAATACATATCTCTACGCTGGTCATAAATTAGGGCCCGAGCACGTCTATTTAAAAACGCAAGTTGAGTGACGACAGGCCAACTTTGGTGGAAATGTATGAGGCTTGGATGTTTGCTCTTCCTTTGTATGTTTGTATGGACCCTCGCTCATTTGTTGATGCTACTACAGCAGACATCTTGACCACCATGTACTGTGGAACATTTTAATTACGCGATTCCACAAATCTTTTTATTATTTATGGAAGTGAAATGTAGAATTTAGGCCACTCTCTCTCTTTCTCGCTCTCACTCTCTCTCACTCTATCTCTGTCTCTCTCTGTCTCTCTCTCGCTCTCACTCTCTCTCACTCTATCTCTGTCTCTCTCTCTGTCTCTCTCTGTACTTCTTTTAAAGTCTCTTAGCACTCGCTCTAACACTAATCCTCATGCAATAGACAGCACCATTTTCTGTCTGTCAACACTGGTATTTATGGTCCAAACGGTCTTTATCTCTGAATGTAGCAACTGTTGATTTGCGTTCGCTAAAGACAACCTCTGTTTGCTGTGTTGCTTTCATATCTCGTCTGACATCATTAGATTTGCCTTTTAAATTTGTATTTATTCCACTGAGGGGAATTGAGAATGATGTACATGTCTTTATTTTGCAGATGAGCGTAATGGCCACCAGAACCCGACCACTTCTGTCTCAGGATCCTCCCAGCTGGGCCAACCAGGGGTAAACTAACTAACTAACTATCTAACGAATTAACTAACGACGCACAACCACAGGGTCGTTCCATTGACGCAGCACAGTACCAGTACCGCTCAAAAAAGAAACATCGCCTCCCCACAGATGGCCTAAGCAACATAATTAATCAGAACTTTACAACATTAGCTTTACATTGAGTAGGCCTACTTTTACTTTCAGGCAAGGACGTTCGGCCGACCCAACGTGTTGTGCACACAGTTGGTCGATTGGACCAGGACGCACCAATGGCGTGCAACCGAATAGTTTGAATATCTAGCCATTCAAAGTGTGTCGCCTGAGAACACCTATTTGAATGGTGTGTAAATGTGGTATTTAAATCCCACGGTTTTTCAGCAAAGGTGGAAATCCAATTATATCTTTTATTGTATATCATGTTTTTTCCCCCCCCCTGCAGCTTCCTCTAAATCTGATCAACAAAATCACGATCACTGTTAAGAGAACTTCCTGTTTTTGTCCTAACTCCCTACCTTCCTGTGTGTCTGAGGAACTGTGATTATCTTATTTAGATTGCTACTCTTAGACGAGTGGCTGTCATTGTGCAAAACCCTCACCTGTTGTCTATTGTGCAACAGGAAAAGGAAAAGCTCTCCCAAGTGGCCCCCCGAAACAATAACTCGATGTTTTCTCCTCGTCCGTGTTCAAAAAACAAACAAGCTCCTCAAACTCCCCGCCGTGTGCGTGGAGTCGTGCGAGTCCCTGAGCGGCAGCCAGCTCTCTGTGGGCCCCTCGGAACACAGCGACAGCCCCCAAGCCGTGCCCCTCTCCCTCGAGCGCATCAACACCCTGACAGGGGTAAGACGCCCGGGGAGGGGTGTTGGTGTTGGTGTTGGTGTTGGTGTGGTGGCACCAGGCAGGCATGCACGTTGGCCTGTCTGTGTCTCACCAGTCCGTCAGTCAGTCAGTCAGTCAGTCAGTCAATCAGTGTTGTCCTCCTCAGTGTTTCAGTGTGTGGCCCTTTTCCCTCCGGGGGCTGGTTTATTATCGCCATGTGTTAAGACATTAAGTACACGAATGCAAACGGGACGCAATCCGGTTTCACCGCCGCCTGGGTTTCACTGCTAAACACGGTGCGGGAAGCCAGAGGCCGTGTGGGTGACTTTTATTAAAATAGTGACACGGCCCGGCATGTGGTGGTTGTTTTTTATAATGTAATTGCCGTGCGTTTTATTCGTCCGCAACTAGAGGTCCCAGAGTATGGATGGAATGGCATGTGTGTGTGTGTGTGTGGGCGGGGGGGGGGGGGGCTCGGGGGTTTGGGTATAGGACCTCTACTGCCTTACTGTCCCCTTGTTTCTCTTACAGCGCTGGAGAAAGCTGGCACTTTTCCTCAAGTTTCGCTCCCGGGTACGGCATGGTAAACCAGGCCTGTGGTGTGGTTGTTAGCTACCGCCGTGCATATGCCTGCCCGCCTGTCTGACAGCCTGTGAGTTATGTGGAAGCCAAATGAAGGGGGAAATCTCAGTGGAGAATTGACACACACACACACATTGGTGGAAAGATGTTAGTGAAAAAGCATGTTGGGTTTTTTCTCTGGCGAGTGGAAATGCGTGGGCATGAGGTACGGAAGGTGTCGCGTTGGAAATGGAAAGCAGCTTGCTTGGTTCTCACCTGCGATCATGTCTGGGTGACTGAGGAGGAGGAGAGGCAAACACCTGAGGTGCAAAACGTAACTGGTATAAGGACCGGCACACAAACTATCGTAGTCGTCACGGCGATACCTGCGCAGTGGGTTGTTTGTGTGTTTTGTGTGTGTGTGTGTGTGTGTGTGTGTGTGTGTGTGTTTCTCCTGCACGCACGCTTCTGTGCACGTCTACGTCGAGGCTAACATTGGTGCAGAAACGTGTCTCTTGTCGTCTTGGCCTGAATACAGACTGTGAACACGCATCTTGACTTTTAATGTTTTCTAAATAAAAGGCCGGTCTTTTAAACAGCATCTAATTTAAGTTCCAAAAGACGCCTCAAAATCGCAAGCTGCTGCCAGCCGCCTGCCTCACAGTAACTCAAGACTTTATGGCTCAGCTCTCTGCTAATTATGTGAGTTACATGAGACGGGAACTTCGTAAATGTCATGTGTGCGGGGGAAAAATGTCATATTTCAAACAGAGCGTCAACTTGAAAGCTTAACGAGCAAATCTCTGTCACTCTGTGAGCCATCCATGTGAACACTGCGCCAGCCACTTCACATGGGGTAGACCTACGTCGGTCTTTCTAGTTTCCCTAAGCCCCGACCCCAAACGACCCCGGCGTCAAATCAGAAAAACCCCAAATCCAAAATAACATCCTCAAATCATCCTTTCTCCCCCCCCCCTCCCCCTTTGAACTCTAACCCGCACGCCCCTACACCCTCGCCCCAATACCCACTCATCGCGCTGTGCGTCGCGAACCCCCTCCGGAAAGCTCCGTCGATGATGAGAGATGACGAACGTGTACATGCGCCCGTTCCCTTACACACCCGGCACTTTGGGGTCGGCTGATTAATGTATGGACCTCTGGGGCCTGGTGCCGGGGCCTCCTTCCATCGCCAGGGCAGGGGCCGGTCCCTGTATAGCAGCAGCGGGGATCCCATATGGGAGAGCTGTAATTACTGTAAATTAGAGAGGTGCAGCGAGGGGCGAGGGCCCACTGGGAGAGACAGCAGCTACCCTGCTACGTTCAACATGGACCCTGGCTGTGTTCTGTGGGACGGCTTTAGCCCTCTCTCTCTCTCTCTCTCTCTCCCTCTCTCTCTCCTCCCTCCCTCCCTCACTCCCTCTCTCTGTACTTAGAGGCATGGTATGATTTGGGATCAGACGGGATGTATAAAAAGGAGAGAAATAGGCCACACGCGTCAACCCAAACAGCCCCTTTTCCAGTAAAACATGGGCGGGAGTGGAAGCGCCTTGGATCCAGAACGCTATAATTGTAAGACGCTTTCGTCGGTGACTCCTGTGCCTCGGCCGTGTTAGTGTAGCCTACTGTAGGGAATATGTAAGGGTTAGGTGGGAATAGTTGCACGTTATTGGATCAAAGGTTCTTAAATTGATTGCTTTTCAGGCAAAGTATTCAAAGTATTTGTGATCAGTTATCAGTTATACGTTTCAGTGTTCTTGCGGACTTTCCTTATCAATCATGAATGCTGTTGAATGTATTTCATTCTATGTTTAGCACACAACAACAGAGAGAGGCATTAGTTCGATGGGACCATTTCTAGGTTATGTGATTTGGATCTCAAGTCGCTTTGAGATTCAATCTACCCTGCGGGGGAGAATGAGCTATTGCGTTAGGTGTTGGCAGGGGCTATGCTAGCAGCGTGCTGATGTCATCTCTAGGTGCCCGTCTCTCTCTCTCTCTCACTGTCTCTCTCTCTGTCTCTCTCACTGTCTCTCTCTCTGTCTCTCCCTCTCTCTGTCTCTGTGTGTGAGTCTTTGTGTGAGTCGCTCTCTCTGTTTCTCTCTCTCAGTCTCTCTCTATCTCTCCCTCTGTGTGTGGGTCTCTCTCTCCCTCTTTCCCCCTCCTAACTGGATTTCCAAGCGAGTAAGGGCTTGTTTTGGGATGTCAGGGGGCTGGACGGACCACTTGGAGCTAGGAGATCAATGAGCAAGAAAGAGTGAGAGGGAGAGTGAGAGGGAGAGGGAGAGAGAGAGAGAGAGAGAGAGAGAGAGAGTGAGAGAGAGAGAGAGAGAGGGGGCAGTTTAAGAAAGGCTTGACCACACTCCCTGGAGAGAGCGAGAGAGAGAGCAAGGTATCCGGTCATTCTGCAGATGGGATAACACACACACACACACACACACACACACACACACACACACACACACACACACACACACACATACAGAGAGAGAGAGAGAAAGAGAGGGAGAGAGAGGGAGATGGCGATGGAGGTAAAGTGCTCTTCTTTATCCTTCCCCTCCCCCCTCCCCCTCCCCCCTCCCCTTCCCTCCTCCCCCTGTCTCCTCCGCATTGAGCGTAAAGTCTGACTCAGTGTGAGTACTTAGGTCCAGTCAGGCTGGAACCCTAGTCTCTGGCCTTGTCATGGTGCATGCTAGGAGTGCATTCCAGTGTAGTTAGCCACTGTACCGAGGGAAGGCATTCCAGTCCACGTTGCAGCTGTTATTTATAGCCCTGGTCATAACAGCTGTAGCGGCCGGTGGCACCACTGCAAACAGTCGCCTGTTTTTTCCTTTCCGTCGTTCCCTGGGAACACACCCTTTCGCTGGACTTAGCGTGGTAGCGCTCACACTGCAGTGGGTCAGCAGACTGCAGGCAATAATGCGCTGACTGCAGATCGCCACGGCTGGAGGTCTTGGAGGGGCTGGACCGAGGCACTGAGTTAAAAAGTGCTCGTGTAAACAACAACATTGATTCCAGATAGACATTGCAGGCGGGCAGAGCAGAAGAAGGGAGGAAGGTGGGGGGTGTGGGTGTGGGTGTGGGTGGGGCTGGGGGTGGGGCTGGGGGTGATTGTAAGGAATCCATGACGTCATCAAAGTGTAATCTCTCCTCCCCCCACCCCCTGCCTTGTTTCAGATCCCTGCTCCCTCATACACTGCCAGGCTAGCTTCATTCTGCTGCTCTTAGGCCCCGGCTAAGCGCTGCTCATGTTGCCACAGCTGTCATGTTAACTCCGTTGGTGTCATGCATTCAAATGGTCTCAAGCTTTTTCATCATGGAATTACCATCCTGTGCCAAAGCACCTATATTTGCATCACATGATCATAAAGTGTGAATACTTTTAGTGAATGTCCGGACATAAGCATGCCCTTGCTCTGTTTGTGTTTGTGGTGGATATGTGTTGCCATAACAGAAATATTATACTGTCAGATGCTGCAGGGTGCGGGCGTACAGACGCCATGTGTTTCATGGCTAAAGTCCTGTGTGTTTTGCTATCCGCCCATGACATGAGGAGAACGGTGTGGCTTGAGTGCCGTGTTAATCTAATTTGAGGCCCGTCTTGAGAGCGAGACGGGTCCGGTTATCAACACTTTATGAGCTAACATGTTTGCGCGTTGTCTGTCCCTCGCCTCCCCTTCTCTTGCTAGATCGACAAGAAAGCGCACAGTAAAGACTCTGTGTTCTTCCGGGACGGAGTGCGCAGGATTGATTTCATCCTGTCCTACGTGGAGGATCGAGATGGAGAGAGGAAGCAGGTGAGACACGGAACTGCTGCTTCGGATTTGTTTTTTTTGTTTACTTTTCATTTGATTTCAGATTTTTATTTGGCTTTTTGTTTTAAAAATAAAAGCTTTGCATCCAGTAAAGATTTCACATTTAGGAAACATTTTATATTATTATTTTGTATTATTTTTCAGACTAAATCAATTTATTTTCCTAAAAGGAAAATCTTAAGGTCGAACTAGATCTCTGAAGTTACATGATAATAATAATAATAAGGTCAGAAGATGAACTGAACATTTTCCAGTAGATATACAAAAAGACGTTCATGTTATGTCTGCGGTTTTCTTCTTCTTGTAAATGAATACCTGTTTGCCTTAGCTCTGGGTCGGTATATTTGCGTGCAGCTCTGTACCGCTGGCCACAGCTGCCACCCCTGTGCCGGTAAATAGTCTGGCAGTCTAGTGTCTCCTCTCGCCCAGGTGTCAGAGAGCCTGCATGGCGGCCCCAGCCACCTGCAGATACACTGACCACATTCACCACAACAAGTCACTCACTGTTTTCCACTGAGGCGGCCCCACACTTCCTGTGTGCATATTAGAGTTGCATCATGATTCCTGGACGTGTGTCAGCAGCATATACTGTTGTAATATCTATAAACATTTCTCTATTTCTTTTCTCGACAGGAAAGGAGGAGGGAGTTTGAGGCCAATTTTGAGAAAGCCGGCCTTGAGCTGGAGACAGAAGATAAATCGGTGAGTGGCTCCACCTTCCTGTGAGGTCTTATCTTCGGGTGGTGCATTCCCAGGATATGAGGGGGGTTGTTGTTCGCACTTAATGAAACTGCTCTTCTCGAAAATATCTTCCTTGTTAATGAAGGGACTCGTTTCTTACCCTAGGGGTGTGTCATAATCACATGGCCCATAATCATATGACCTGGAAAGCCCTTTGAGACTGTTACTGTGATTAAGGGCTATACTAATAAAATGTACTTGACTTGACTTGACTGGATGTTTCCTCCTAACCACTCTGTCTAGTACAGAGTATTAGGAATCAGCTATCCTGTGAGATTTAACGTAGCAATCTGCTGGCTTACCGTTTAAATAAACCAAAATTGTATTGGGAGGTGGGAGGGTAGCATAGACACTTGGCTTGGTTGGACTTCCAGCCCAAATATTCTGGGTTGGCCGTGATTCCAAACTCCAAACTGCTAACCTGTGTCTGTATCCACCCACTGTGAGGCGGTATGTGCAAAAGTATCTCCTAAAATGAGGACTATTTATCAGTGAATTCCTGTACTCATGCTCTGTACTCCTCCCTTGTACTCCCCCCCTCTCTCCCTCTCTCTCCCTCTCTCTCTCTCTCTCTCTCTCTCTCTCTGCAGGAGTCGGACGACGGGAAGACCTTCTTCCTGAAGATCCACGCTCCGTGGGAGGTGCTGGCCACCTACGCCGACGTGCTGAAGATCAAGGTTCCCTTCAAGGCCAACGACATCCCGGACAACAGCGAGATGCCCATGAACTGGCTGTCCACGCCGTTCCGCCTGCCCGAGCTCATCATGCACCCCGAGCCCGACTACTTCACCGCACCCTTCGACAAGGACAAGGCCGACTTCTTCCTCATCGACGACAAGGACACCTTCTTCTCCCCGTCCACCCGCAACAGAATTGTGAGCGAGTGAAAACTGTCTGCCCTTCTGCTCATAGTCAACACCTGTCATAAATTAAAGGGCACACCACACCTACAGACTACATCAAGCCATCAGTCATCAAAAATCAAATCAATCACAATAACATACATCAACACATGGTAATGGTAAGCGTAATATTCACAGCAAAATAATGCATATTGTCTCATCAAAATTATAAATATGGCAAATGTGCAAAATGGCTTCAACATGTAGTCCCTGAAGGAATTCATGATTCTTACACACAGGACCTTTAATTGTCTCGCAATGCATATTTAATTGGAAACAAAGACAATAGAATCACATTCATTCTCCCCCCCCCCGCCCCAGGTCTTCTACATCCTGGCACGCTGTCCCTACACCACGGAGGACAAGCAGAAGAAGGGCATCAAGAGACTGCTCAGCAATGGCACCTACACCTCAGCCTTCCCCCTGCACGACGTAAGGCCCGTTAGCCGTCACTATGGCAACGTGAACACAGCGTGCTGTGGGGGGGATGAGGATGATGATGATGAGGATGATGATGTTGATGAGGATGAGGATAACGATGGGGATGATGAAGATGAGGATGATAATGATGATGAGGATGATGATAATGGTGAGGACAATGATGAGGATGGTGATGAGGATGAGGATGATGAGGATGCTGATGGTGATGAGGATAATGATGAGGATGATGAGGATGGTGATGAGGATGGTGATGAGGATGATGATAATGGTGAGGACAATGATGGTGATGATAATGATGATGAGGATGATGATAATGGTGAGGACAATGATGAGGATGCTGATGGTGCTGATAATGATGATAATGGTGAGGACAATGATGAGGATGCTGATGGTGATGCTGATGAGGAGGAGGATGATGATGATGATGATGATGATGATGATGATGCAACTGATGAGGATTACGAGGATGATGATGAAGATGAAGATTATATGATGAGGAGGAGGATGATGATGATGATGAGGATGAGGATGATGATGGTGGTGATAATCATGATGATGATGATGATGATGATGACCCTGTTCCCTCTGTGTGCAGTCCAGGTACTGGAAGCGGTCGAGGGACCCTAACTGTGAGAGCGATCGCTTCAGCCTGTACAACCACTGGGCCACCTTCCTGTGTTTCTTCAAGGAGCAGCCGCTCAACCTCATCCGGTTAGAAGCCACACGCTGCTCACTATACGACACGCACCTGTGTGTGTGTGCGTGTGTGTGTGTGTGTGTTGTGTCAGTGTGTGTGTTGTGCTAGTGGGTGTTTTTGGTTGTTTTGTATGTTTATTTGTGTTCATTGTCCATTGCATTTGGATATGTACATTCACTATACTTTTCACTTCTCACAATACTCACAAAACGCTATGAACTAAACTAATACAATTATTTTGACACACACTTCAGCATTTTAGCATTCTGATTTACGATGGTTTGGGTAAAGTGCTGTATAAATAAAGTGTGTTTATACACCTAACATTACCACCTACCATATTATTCATATAGATCCGATAATGTTGTTGTTTTCTGCTGGACACAGGAAGTATTATGGGGAGAAGATTGGGATCTACTTCGCCTGGCTGGGCTTCTACACGGAGATGCTGTTCTTTGCTGCTGTGGTCGGAGTCATCTGCTTCGTCTACGGCCTGCTGACCTACGAGGAGAACGAATGGAGGTCAGCGATATGGAAATCTATTTACACATCAAACTATGAACTACACATCTTCCAGCATTGATAAAGTTTCGCTGTTATTTTGTTATTTTAATATTTTAGTACACAATTATGAATATTAGCATTATCTTCCAGCATTGATAAAGTTGTATTTGATCTCATTTGATTTGATTTATTTACTTACATTTAATAAAAAATATGTAATTAATATAAATATTTTGGCAAAAAAGGGAAATAATATGAATATCTTAAAACTATGTTGTCTCCTCTGCAGTAAAGAGATATGTAGCATCGAGATCGGGGGCCAAATCGTTATGTGTCCTTTGTGTGACAAGAAATGCGGCTACTGGAAACTGAACTCGACGTGTAGTTCTTCATGGGTAAGACATTTACACAACTAGTCACACTACGATGACGACATTGGGTCAACGTAATGTTCCATTTGTTTCAAGAACAACAACTAAACATTCCTGCAATGTCTTTCTCTTGCAGCAATCGCACCTATTTGACAACGTAGGAACGGTATTCTTCGCCATCTTCATGGGGATTTGGGGTGAGCGCGTCGTTCTGGAGGCAGCGTTTTGTAGCTGCAGATCACCCCCTAGTGGACCGACCCAATAAAAACACTTTATTTCAGTTGTGCTTTCGTAAACTAAAGACAAATTAGTGGCGAGTTACAGCACATAGTTATATTGTTTGATCGCAAACCAACGCACAACCAGAGTACAGTAAGAAGAGTTCAAATAGATGAATTCAAATTCATACTTTTGAGACAGACATTTCTCATTTCTACATTCCACCGCCCTGTTATTTTTGGCAAATTAGAGTCTTCCTCCCCACGGGCAAATTATGGTGTAACAGCTGCACACACAAACATCTGCACGCACAAACAATTCTACAGAATAATTTTGTGCTCTATTTTCTTTTTACCAATGTGATCATTTGACCCTCGGTAACCTTGACTGACCCTGACCCTATACCCGGGCGGTGCGACCCCTGCAGTCACGCTGTTCCTGGAGTTCTGGAAGAGGCGCCAGGCCCGGCTGGAGTACGAGTGGGACCTGGTGGACTTCGAGGAGGAACAGCAGCAGCTGCAGCTGAGGCCCGAGTACGAGACCAAGTGCACCAACCGCCGCCTCAACCGCATCACGCAGGTGCTTGTGTTCCCACGGAAACCATCACCACCATCATCACCACGTCACATGACCGTGTTGATGTTTCCATGTTGACCATCGGATCCTTTTGTCAATGCGTGCCAGTGTTTAGGTTCTCGAAATACACGCCACACAATTCTTTTTCAGTATTTTTTGGTTTCGTAAATGCAGAGATGATTTTACATTTGTGTTTCCGTCCTAAATGTGGAAGCGCCCTAAATGTTTATTGTTGTTTTGTTTTTGCTTTTTATCCATCGGCCCCAAATCACCAGCCTCAAAGGAGGATCACTCATAGATGTATTATATATTATATCATGTGTTATAAATAATGAATGATTATGTACAAAAATATTTTTGAATGAACAAATATAAGAGGGGGTGGGGGTGGGGGGCTGTGACCTTATCCCCTTCCCCCCATCACGTTGCCCGTGCCCATCCCTAGGAGATGGAGTGGGTGCTTGAACGGACCACCGCTGGTCTAGTGGGCAAGGTGCTGCTGTGCTGGGCCAGCGTGCTCCTGTGGGTAAGGCCGGACCACCAACGCCACCGGATGCCCCCCCCCCGCTTGGTCGCACACGGCGTGGCGTGGCTCCGCATCGCTTGTGTGGAGAACGTAGAATGAATGTAATCAGAGAGTTCTGGAAAAGACCCCCAGAGGCAGAATCTTGCAAGGTTTTGGTTCCAACAAAGTGACCTATTGACCCTGCAAGGTCAAACATCTTGGGAGAAATATCGGATCAGGGCTCAGGGCTCAACTCTCCCTCTGCCTCTTGTCTGGAGCTGGCGGTGGTGGTTCTGATCTAAAGTGAACCACCTCCAGAGTTTGTCTTTCCAGTGTAACCAGTGCAGTGACTCATGCCGTGTCCATGCTTTGCTTGGTTGCTATGTAGGAGATGGAGCCCTACTTACCCATAACAAGCCAGTGTGCTCGCACGTGCCTGTCCGGAGCAACTGTCCTCTTCTGGGTGAGCACAGCGTCTTAAGTCTTAAGACTCCCAACGCGACCAGAAAGGACCTGTATCTCTGTCCCCGACAACTTTCACTGTAATATCTTAATAGTAATAGTAGCTGTTCGTTATCAGACACCACATTCATTTGGATAATATGAGTAATATAATAAATAAATAACGTTTGGCAAAGTACTGTTTGGCAAACAGTGCTATTACGTGCATACAAATCTTTATACCCATAACCTCACATTCAATGCATCACAGTGCACTATTGCCTAGCTCTGTGATGATAAAATGTCAAATATTGAAATACAGTATATGAGCAAATGTTAAAACTAAATTAAAACATGTAGTAATTGGTGCACAATGAGCATGTACGGATTGTGGCTGCATGATCATAATTTAATGTCATTTCCAGCTGGCATTAATACAGTTTTGTTCTGTGTGTGTGTGTGTGTGTGCGTGTGTGTTTATGTGTGTATGTGTGTGCGTGTGTGCGCGTGCGCCCCGTGTACACGTGCATGCATACAGATGCACATAAGCTAAGCACTTTAAACCACCGCCAGCCTCTCCCACTGCCGCTGTATTCACTTCTATTCACCTTCACCAAACGGCCCTCCTCAGATCTCTCTGATCATCGCCTGCATCATCGGGGTGATCGCCTACCGGCTGGCGGTGTACGCCGCCTTCGCCAGCATCATGAAGGACAGCCCCACCAACCAGATCCACGTGGTGGGCTCGCTCATCACGCCGCAGCTGGCCACCTCCGTCACCGCCTCCTGCATCAACTTCGTCATCATCATGGTGCTCAACCTCATGTACGAGAGGGTGGCCATCTGGATCACCGACATGGGTGAGAGAGAGAGAGAATAAGACTGAGATTGAAACCATTTAAGACATCTCATTTCAGCTATCTTTTCAGAATCAGAATCAGAATCAGCTTGATTGTCTGATTCAAGGAATGTGCTTTTGTGAAATTGGTGCATAACATTGAACATTAAGCAGAAATTAATAATATAGAAATTGTAAAAAAATCTAAAAATATTTATAAAAAATATCAAAAAAATAAGCAATCCCTTAGCTTATCTTGCTGTTCACCAGTAAGGGGTCAACCTAGAAATCATGAGCGCTTGAAACTGGCTTTATTCAAATCTTACTGCACCGTCAGCGATATTATATTGATATTGATATTACTTTCCACAAATGTACATATTGTAAGCTTCTTTGGACAAATAAAAGGGTCAAATGTCATCAATGTGAGCGTGAATGTTAATGTATTTTTGGATGTTATTTGAATGTGCTTTGGCAATGAAAGCTCTTTGAATTTAATTTAATTGACACCTATTGACAGAGCAAGAGTAAGAAATAATTACAAATTGAGAACGAATGTAACCGAAAATGCTTTTGTGTCAGCAGTTCTCCAGTATAGTTAGTGTGTTTATCTGCTGTGTTGTTGCATGTCGCAGAAATTCCCAAGACCCACCTGGAGTACGAGAACAAGCTGACGGTGAAGATGTTCCTCTTCCAGTTCGTCAACTTACTACTCCTCCTGCTTCTACGTGGCCTTCTTCAAGGGCAAGTTTGTGGGGCTACCCCGGGGACTATGTCTACATGTTTCGGCAAGTGGAGCTCGCTGAGGGAATGAAGAGGTATCGATCAATCAATCAATCAATCAATCAATCAATCAATCAATCTATCTATCTTATCTATCTATCTATCTATCTTATCTATCTATCTATCTATCTATCTATCTTAATCTATCTATCTATCTATCTATCTATTCTATCTATCTATCTATCTAATCTAATCTATCTATCTATCGCTCTATCTATCTACTGTGTCTTTGTATCTGTCTGTCACTCTATCTTTCTCTGTGGGCTATAATTTCATTTGGGAAATTCCAACAAAAGACGGCACCTTCATTGATATTCCGTCGGTGTATTCCAGTGTGACCCTGGTGGCTGTCTGATCGAGCTGACCACACAACTCGTCATCGTGATGACCCGGGAAGCAGGTGTGGGGGAACATCCAGGAAGCCCTGGTTCCGGTAAGTACCCGCCCCACTCATCAATTAGCCACGCCCCTCTGTCTCCAAATGGCAGGGAGGCATGAAGGCATCAAAGTCATCGAGTCTTAATCGAAAATGTACAAAAACTGCTGCCTGCTGATGAGGATTTGAAGGCAGCAATAGATGTGTCGTACGCTAAAACATTGCTTCCAAAGGATGATTCCATTTTAGTAACATGCAAAGCAAAGCCGGTTTTCCTCTCCTGACCTATATCGCCCCGTGGAGGCTGGAAATTGAATGAATATCTAATAGATAACTGTGGATGTGTGCCGTCGTCGCCCCCTGCAGGTGGATGATGAACTGGTGGGGCAGCCGCAAGGCCCGCAACCACCCCGAGAGTCTGTACAGCCGCTGGGAGCAGGACCACGACCTACAGAGCTTCGGACAGCTGGGTCTCTTCTACGAGTACCTGGAGATGGGTGAGCGTTCACCGCCTGGACACAATCACAGCCACGTCCGTTAGGTGTCCTAGTTGGTGTGTCATGGCCCTCACCACCCATCGATGGTTACAAATCAGAGAGTAAAGGGGAATTTAAATCTCTCTCCCTCTCCCTCTGTCCCTCTCCATCTCTCTCTCTCTCTCCCTCTCTCCCCCTTTCTCTCTCTCCCCCTCTCTTTCTCCCTCTCCTCTCTCCCTCCCTGTCCTTCTCCCTCTCCCTCTCTCTCCCCCT
>PIJE02000054.1:125000-127500 GCA_002895965.2 Coryphaenoides rupestris
TCTTCACCGTCAGCTTGTTCTCGTACTCCAGGTGGGTCTTGGGAATTTCTGCGACATGCAACAACACAGCAGATAAACAACACTGGAGAACTGCTGACACAAAAGCATTTTCGGTTACATCTCGTTCTCAATTTAAATGTTTTCTTACTCTTGCTCTGTCAATTAGGTGTCAATTCAATTAAATTCAAAGAGATTTCATTGCCAAAGCACAGTCAAATAACATCCAAAAATACATTAACATTCACGCTCACATTGAGGGCATTTGACCCTTTTTTTTGTCCAAAGAAGCTTACAATATGTACATTTGTGGAAAGATAATATCAATATCAATATAATATCGCTGACGGTGCAGTAAGATTTGAATAAAGCCAGTTTCAAGCGCTCATGATTTCTAGGTTGACCCCTTACTGGTGAACAGCAAGATAAGCTAAGGGATTGCTTATTTTTTTGATATTTTTTATAAATATTTTTATATTTTTATTTCTGCTTAATGTTCAATGTTATGCACCAATTTCACAAAAGCACATTCCTTGAATCAGACAATCAAGCTGATTCTGATTCTGATTCTGAAAAGATAGCTAAATGAGATGGTTTAACCAGAAACAAAAAGAGTTAAAGCAACATGGTGCGGTGGAATAACAAGGTGGGGGTGGGGGGGGGGGTGGGGGGGGGGGGGGGGGGGGGGGGAGGCTGAAAGCAGACCTGATCTATTGGCTCCAATTCCACTCGTACTTGACCACACACTCTTAACATTAAGGCGGTGAGTGTGAGGAGGGTGGGAGGAACGGAGGGAGGGAGGAAAGAGGGAGGGAGGGAGGAAAGGAGGAGGAGGGGGGAGGAGAGAGGGAGAGGAGGGAGGAGAGAGGATGGAGGGGGAGGAGGGAGGGAGGGAGGGAGGTAAGGATAGACGGCTTGCATAGAAATACATGGCAAATTAATACTGTGATCTCCCCTCGCGTGAAGGCCCTGGTGTCACGTCACTTCCTAATCGCGGCTTCCGTGAGCACGGGTCCTTCATTGGATCGCGACAAAAGGAAGCAGAGCAAAGCAAGACGCACGACTGTAGACCCTCAACGCTAGAGGATGGAAAACAATCACGTACAAATAAAGAAATCTAAGAAAAAAAACCAACAACAGAATCTCTCCCGACATGCGTGTGTCATAACCCCCTCTTCGGTCCTCGGTTTGCCCATAGTGGCACTTATCAGTGGAAAATAAATAATCTGTGTGAGACAACAGCAGCGACAACAGAAGCTGCCCGGGCGTCGACAGTGTCGTACAGCATCTCATCTTGGATTCCCTTCGAGTTAAATAACAGTTCGCCAGTATCAGCATCGCCCCCGGTACAGCATTCCAGGTGTAACATCAAGTATACATGAGGCACTAGCTGGCCAGCGTAATGCATGCAAACCCAATAGTGTGTTGCACCCAGCCCAGTTTTCACACGTGTGTCTACCCCTAAACCAAAACCAAACCCCAAACCCCACACTCGGCCTAGATCTTGAAGAAAACGACATAGTACATAGTATCGCATACATAGAATACCGTATAATATATAGCATAGGCTCTACGACCAGTGGAGTTGAATGGTTCTCTTCATTAACAGGGCTATATAGTGTGCAAAGGCGGGCGGATGGTGTGGTGGTGTGACACACACACACACACACACACACATCTCTCACACACACACACACACACACACACACACACACACACACACACACACACACACAGACGCGCGCTAGAGGCATTCGGAGAGCACTTCGTGGGTGGGCAGCGAGGGGTAGATCATGGGCGGGCACGTGCAGTCCTGGTGGATGGAGTTGCTGATCAGCTGGTCCTTCAGCTTCTCCACCTCGTAGTTGTGGAGGTACTCCTGCACCAGGTAGCGCTCCCGCTTCACCCGCGCCTTCACCTCCGACGGCACGTCCGGGATCAGCCAGGCCACGAAGTACTTGACCAGGAACACCACGTGCTGTGGGAGAGAGAGAGAGAGACAGAGAGAGAGAGACACACACAGAGAGAGAGAGAGAGAGAGAGAGAGAGAGAGAGACAGAGAGACAGAGACAGAGACACTGTGGTCAAAGGGATATGCTGATTTCTGTAAATTGGTGTTGCCTAATCTTGTTGTGTTCCCCTCACAACAGTAGGCTGCTGTAACTCTGCAAGTCAGTGGAAGCAGCTAATGGAAAGCAAATGCTATCCCAGCGGGAAGCTCCCCTTCTGGATGCGCAATAACTTGTCTGAATCTGGGCAAGAAAGGCCAAATGCCAATTTACAGATATCTAACACACTAGATTCCCTGTTGATTTGGCACAACAGCGATCTGGACATCAACAAAGATAGTGTATGACAGAGACCCTGTGGCACCACTACTGTGTATGTGTGTGTGGGATGAAAGGCTGATGGATGCCGCTGGACGTTACCTCCATGATGATGATGAATGCCAGCTTGGCGGCCAAGATGTGCCAGAACTGCATGGTGTGGGTGTACTGATCCG
>PIJE02000054.1:131301-218801 GCA_002895965.2 Coryphaenoides rupestris
GAAGAGAGAGGAAATAACCGCACCATGTTGCTTTAACTCTTTTCTGTTTCAGTGGTGTAGGGCCAGAGCAGCTGGGGTCATGTGGACTGTTGACACTGAGTGGTTGTTCCTGGAGATGAGAGACTTGAGCCCACGATAGAGTGGAGGGATCCATTTTTAATGCGCTTCTGTTGACCAATACCTGAGAGCTAATGAAAGCCTGCCCCCCGGCCCAGCGCAGGGCGGGTGTGTTTGTTCTACCACACAAAGCGCATCCGTCCTCACTTAGGTTGTTCATTTTTGTTTCGTTTTTTGCTGTGCTTATGAATCAGATTGCCACAACAGTCTATGCAACGCAAGAGTCTACATTCTTTTTTTTTTTCCTATTATTTTTGCACAAAGCACTTAATGAAACAAGAACTACAATGTAAACACACATGTGTGTAATTCCACACTACACATACAAACGTTTTGTAGCATTAATCTGTCAAGATAATCGTATCCCTGATTTGATTTGGGCTACAATTGTAGAAGGGGATGGAGAGTGTATGTTAGACAATGTCTTCATTTTTTAACATGAAGTTTCACACTTATACACAACAAGAAATGTCAAAGCATGTTAAATAGTGAGCTTTTGGGTTCTTTCGACATTATATGTAGGATATTTATCGTGTATATTATACCTATATAAAATATGCAAGAAGGGTTTATTTAAATTTAAGTCATTAATAATTTTGTCTCATCTCTGACAAACAGTCTGTGAGACCCAAAGTGATTTCAGAATTGTTCATCTCCTGAACGTAGCTTTTTCCTACCTTATCCTATTCTTGAATAATGCCTATTGATGCCTTAATACCTCTCACTTTTAGTTGTGATTTTTTTTTTATATACAGTATATATCTTCAAATCTACACCTGTGCCTTTCATTTCTTTCTTATCCTTTTTTTTGCCGAGCTTGAGTAATTATATTTATTTCATATATTTACTGTACATGTGGAAGGAGGAAAAACCCACAAAGCCGTCTGTGGACATGTAGTGACATTGTGGGGTTTCGTTTTAATTTCCTCCCTCATTTTTATACACTGCTCTTGTATTATCAATAATGAGTTCTCCTGTAAAGAACATCCAGAATAAAGTACCAGTTCAAATGCGTTGTGTGTTAAACTACGTCTTTTATTAAATCTCTAAAATACAAATGGACGACAAACTGAAGTATGCTATTTGTTACATTCTGCCGTAGCTTTGCTGAGCCCAGAGGAGCCACATAACAGATGGCCGGGAAGGAGCCCAGATAAATACTCAATATTTGCTCTGAGCTGTGGGTGTGTTCTCCACCTCCAAACACACCGCCGTGGTTGTGTGGCTCCTCACACCGAATTAGACTAATAAGAGACATGGGCAACACTTACAACCAGGTAACTGGCTAATGATGTGTTTTTATATATAGTGTCTATTATTACAGTGTCACGTTTTCTCTCTTCAGATTTAGATCATTTGTTATAGGGTCATATAATACTAGTATTTATATTTGTGTGTTGTGTAAAGATTGTACGCTATAGTTTGTAAAAGGCTATGACCATAATTAGTTTACCAAAGAGGGGACACAACCTTGATATTCATATACTAAGTGGCTGTAGCTAGTGATTGTGCAGGTCAAAATATGTTGACTGCTGTTGATGAATCCTTGAAATCAATGTGCAGAATCAGATGATCTATTTCTAAGAAGGCAGCAGTGGTATCCTGGTGGTCTCTCACTGGCATGTGACTTTGCACTAGCCCCCGGAGGCGCCCTTCTGCGAGCTGCAAGGCCCTGGAGTAAGCGGCTTAAAGGTGGTCCAGCTGTATCTGATGCCCGCCGTCTTCATCTGCGTCCTGATCTTCGGCCTGCCCCTCAACCTGCTCTCCCTCTGGGTCTTCTCCCAGCGGCTGAAGCGCTGGACCCGCAGCACCGTCCTCATCTTAAATCTCACCCTGGCCGACGCCTCCTGGCTGCTGGCGCTGCCCTTCCTGGTCTACTTCCACCTGGACAACCTCAACTGGACCCTGAGCCTGAACCTGTGCAAGGCCGTACGGCTGCTCTACCACAACTACTTCTACCTGAGCATCTACTTTGTGTCCGCCATAAGTCTCGACCGCTACCTGGCCATCGTCCACCCGCTGCGCTCCCTGGCGCTGCTGGGCCCGCGGCAGACGTGTCTGCTGTGCGCCACCGTGTGGCTGATCACGTTGGCCCTCAGCGTTCCCGTGGCGGGCATGACCCTGGTGCAGCCCTGCCCCGGCGCCAACCGCAGCGTGTGCACCCTGTACATGATGCTGGACGTGACCAACGTCAGCCTGCCGTACTCTCTCTTCTACTCCATCACCGGCTTCGTGTTCCCGCTGGTCTCCATCTGCTACTGCTGCGTGCGCAGCGTCGGAGAGCTGCGCCACATGCCCTGTCTGCGCCACCACTCGCACCCGCACCACAAATGGCGGCGGCTGGTGCGCGTGCTGAGCGCGGTGCTGGTCATCTTCTCGCTGTTCTACCTGCCCTACCACCTGAGCCGCAACGCCGCCATTGTAATCCGGGCGGTCTACCCGGGAGACGCGGCGGCGTGGCAGAACACGGACCTCCTTTTCGCGCTGGAGATGTGCGTGTGCAGCCTCAACACGTGCGTCAACCCGCTGTTCAGCTGCTTCGTGGGGCAACAGTTCCGGCGGGAGTTTGTGGACACCTTTAACTCGCTGTGTCGGCCGCAGTGTCCCCGACGCCTCGGCTCAGCGGCGCCCGGGCTAAAAGGAGAACCGGTCGGAGCCGTGACGCAATTAAGGCACCACGGGGTGCGTGCCGTCGCGCCGCTGTAAGGCGGTGACGTCACGCCGCGCCTCTGTACAGTAGATACTTACTGGCTGAGAGCTGGTGACGTCGCGGGTATTGTGTGCATAATTCAATAATGACATGTTGTTCAGTCTTCAGGAAATTAAACTGAACGGAACGGAACTCGAAATAGAGTTGAATCTAGATTTCAAATTTGAATCTAGATTTCAAATGTCAAATTCAAATCTAATATGTTGTCCACTTGTCCACAGGTTGTGTCAGAGAAACCTGCAAATCTGTTTCGTGGTGCGATGGGCCTATATGCCCATACCTTTATTTAGTCAATGATGCGGGTTTCATTCATAAAAAAAAAAAAGTCTAAATAAATATGATCGCTTTCAACTATTGGTGTTTATAAGTCTATAATCCCTAACACAACGCCTCTGTGTGTGGTTATTATATTATGATCTGGGCAGTGTATAATATGACTGTATATTAGATGCCTCGAAGCGGTACAGACATGCAGAGAACATACTTGTTTCGTGTTATTATATTACAGTACATATATTCAAATAGAATAGGCCTAAATTGTTGCTCATCGTGCACATATGGGGCTATAAATATAAAAGAATTATTAGGCCTATATATGCACCTGTATAATACTGTACAGTGTTTATAATAACGTGGTCTACAATAACGTGCCTGTCGGTGTGTTCATGCGTCGCGCCACTAAGGGGAGCTCACTTGGCGCTGACCGTGGTGCTGATTCTCACCTCAGATAATAAAAGCGCGGCGGGTCCGCGGAGCGACTCCAGCAAGGTGAAGCTATTTCGACTCCACACACATATAGACGCACACACACAAAAAAAATCGCCATTGCTACATCGGCCTATGTCTAGTGGTGGTGGTGGTGGTGTGATTGCTGTGACTATATCTCACAACTTCAGCAATTTTACTATTTGATTGCAATCGTTGACTGGATGGATCCTAAAATGGCACTTGACGCGCGGCACGGATTAACATTGCGCCAGGCGAAGGGGACTTGTTTGACTGCTGTTTGGTGACTGTGTGGAACCAGCCCTGTCAGATTGAGCGTTTTTTCTTCCACACTTCCACTTGAGTCAATTGAAGGACGTCGAGTTTCTTCTTCTGCGTGTGGAGGAGCAACCCTTTGGATTAACGTCTGACGGAACAATATGTTCATGAATGCCGCGCCGCCATTTATTATCATTATAGTAGAGTATTAAGATTGTATAGATATAATTAATTCGGACATGGAGCAAGGAAAGGAAAGAGCTTTTCCCCCCACAAAAGAGGGAATTAAAAACCTGGCGGGGAAGGCCCTCGGGAGTATACACAGGTAAGGCGTAAAGAAACGAAGGTTATTACAGGCCCACACTCATGTCTCATTGTCCATATATTCGTTGTTGAGGAAAATGGGCAAGAAAATGTATCCATATTTGAGCAGGTTGTTTTAAATTCGTTGGTCGTGCTTTTTTTATTTTGTATTTTTATAAATCCATCGAAGCCAAGGTGGGAAAATATAATTTGTTCACATGATGAATTATGGACAAGATGCTGGAAAGCCCATGCAGTTGTGGGGGGACCGAATATTTAAGGGTGAGATATTTCCCTGGAGGACGCTGCCTCCACCAAGCAGCTGTGGATGGTTTTAATATTTAATGAAACAGCACGAGTCGTGACATAAGGTCGGAGGGTATCTATTACGATATGTAGTCCTCCTCGACACTCACTCGTGATCGATCTGTTTTATATACACTGTCGGGTTATATTGTCGTACAGTTTCACAGGGACCTTGATATTCTGAAGGGGCAAAAAAAGACAAACGCGAAAAAAACCACATGCCGCCGATTTTAAAATATGGGCTATCCTAATTAAACCATGTTCCCTAAAATATGACTTTTTGCAAATAAGATAGGCCTCTTATCGAAGCCTTTGTGTCATGTGTGATAAATAAGAAAGAAAGAAAATCCTGGCACCAACATGGATATCACTATAGGCCCCAAATATCACATATAGGCCAAACATCTGGAAACATTAAGTCATTGAGAAGCGATTGATAGCCTATTTGAAATTATTGGCAAGGACTAATTTGGCAAGGACTCAGATATAGGCAGGCCTAGTGTTTTTGGATTAACTAAAATTAAATTGAATATGATCATTCTGAATTGAGTTTCATAATTATCATAAAAATGAATCGAAGAAAATGCCGTGTGCTTAATTAAGATGTAGCAGGCGAATGTCTATTATTTAATCGAATATGGCCTCATGCTCATCTTATGCATATATGCACAATTTATTCATCCTGAATGTAGGCTACATGAACATAAAAACGAGTCAAAACAATACAATTTTATCGTCGAATTTCCCCTAACTAAATAAACGTCAAATCAAGCTGAATCAGATGCTCCTGACAATGCTGCTGCAATGCGGTATGAAGGTCATTTTCTTGGTTAAGCAACGACTCCCTCGTTAAAAAGCAACGTATGGACACGAAGAAGGACACATACTCTCCAGGCTGGGGTCCACACACCACGCCTCTGACAGATTTAATTTACAATTTATGTGCCAGCTTATGTTTAAATGTATGCCTACACACGTAAAGCCAAGACCTCACTATAGGCCTGTTGCCTCTGTGTTACTTAAGATGTATATGACCACCACAATGCCTTTCAAAAGAGCTCTGATTGCAGGGCCTATATGCCTCATGTGTAAATGAACGAAATTTCGGAATTTGCCGGGTTTTCCCAAAGATCTCTAAAAAGATTAAAAATGTCGATTTTTTTTGGGTCCATTTTAGCCTTACATTTTTTTGTAAGGCTATGTATGCCTACTCCATCCATTGATGAAAATTAAAATTTACATTAAAATTAAAAAAACTAAATATACATAACCAATCGGTGTCGTGCAGGAGGCTGGAAAAGCGTCAGCAGACAGGTGAGGTGATCGAGCTGACGGAGGATGGGCGACCCCGGGACAGCCAGAAGCAGAAGAAGACCCCCCTGTGCGACTGCACGTGTTTCGGGCTCCCGCGCAGGTACATCATCGCCATGATGAGCGGCCTCGGCTTCTGCATCTCCTTCGGGATCCGGTGCAACCTGGGCGTGGCCATCGTGAGCATGGTCAACAACAGCACGATCCACCGGGACGGCAAGATCATCGTGCTAGAGGTGCTATTCTCTTCCTCCTCCTCCTCTTCCTCCTCCTCCTCCTCCTCCTCCTCCCCTCCGCCCATTGCTGAGTGGGATGGGGGGCTGCTAGACTCGCGAGCCAACACACACACACACACACACACACGCACGCACGCACGCACGCACGCACGCACACACACACACACACACACACACACACACACACACACACACACACACACACAGCCTCTATGACCGACGCAAAATACTAAACACGTGTATTGTGACTCATCTTAAACAGTGCACCTCCATACCCATAGGGCCTAATCGCCCTACGATTTTAATAATTGTAATTAATTTAGCAATTTAATTTGATCATGTAGGAAGTCGATATGCTGATCAACGCCCATTTACGCCCATCGCCTTCCTATGGATTTTCCTTCTTTTTCTTTCTTTTTTTAGAAAGCGAAATTCAACTGGGGCCCGGAGACAGTGGGCATGATCCACGGCTCCTTCTTCTGGGGATACATAGTCACGCAGATCCCGGGGGGATACATATCCTCACGACTAGCGGCGAACAGGTATAGGCCTCCTCCTACAAATGAATGTCTTTGGGAACGGAATTGGCTCTCCTATCGAAACAGCCACGTGATGGGCCTAGCCTATAAGCATATATATATATATATATATATATATATATATATATATATATACATAGAGGCCAGTTTAGAAAATGACTGATTATGATTGCAAACGCACTGGAGGGGAATCTATAGGAATAGGATCGCATGGAAGATGGAGGCCTGACCTGGCGCGCTCCTTAAAATGGGAATATTCCACCGATGGCCGCAAGTCGCGCCTCTGCGTGTTAATGAGCTCCCCTGGGACGAGCATGTCTAATCCTTTATATTCAGAGGCATGGTGGTTGTGGTGGTGGTGGTGGTGGCGGCGGCGAGTCTGGCGATCCCACCTGCCAAAGCAAGCGGAGAGCTGTGTGAAACGTGACCGCCTGTTGTGCTTATATCCTGCCATATACATAGAATTAACATATAGAATGAACAGCTGATTGATCAAATATAGCCTACATAAATAAGTACGTATATAGGCTGTCATATAATGTTTTGAATCTATCTATCTATCTATCTATCTGTCTGTCTGTCTGTCTGTCTCTCTATCTCTATCTATATATAGATCGATTTATCTCTCTCTCTCTCTCTCTCTCTCTCTCTCTCTCTCTCTCTCTCTCTCTCTCTCTCTCTCTCTCTCTCCCTGTATCTATATATCCATAGTAGGCTATCAAGGCCTCAATTAAATACAACGGTGACCATTCTTTTTCCAGAGTGTTTGGAGCGGCTATCTTCCTCACGTCTACACTCAATATGTTCATCCCCTGCGCCGCCCGCTCCCACTACGGCACTGTCATGTTTGTGAGGATATTACAGGGCCTTGTTGAGGTACTGATGAGCGCTGCATTGATTTTCTTTCCACGTATTGTTCTTTGTGGTTCCACTCAAAGGGCTCATTTTCAATAATTCACGTGTGTGTGTGTGTGTGTACCCTATTGGCCCCGCGAACAGCCGTGTATACCTGGGCTTAATTTGATTTCCTTACAGGCTGCTGTCGTGTGCAATTGTTAGATTAGTCAGAACATTGCCGAGTCCAATACCCTCCAAATGAAGGGAGCTCACACTCACTCGAACCTCCTACACTGAAGCCCACTTTAACGCGGACTCACATTGAACCTTAACCCCCCCCCCCCCCCCCCCGCCCTCTCTCTCTCACACGCACACACACACACACAGACACACACACACACACACACACACACCAGAGGAGACGCTACTATATGAAGCTGAAGGTCGCTGTCTAATTGTCTTTTTGTGTCGCCTGCCGAAAGCCCTCATTTCAATACAACCTCTTCGTCATGAGACCTGCCTCTATTGCGTGCCCGGTTATTACTGCAAAATTAAACATTAGCATTTCACTGGGCTCCACCAAAGCAGACCGTAGCAATTTGTGTCCATCAATAGCTGATTGTGTGCCACTTAGAGTATAATGAAGATTTAATAGGCGCAAACCGTGTTTTCCAACGGAGTGGGTAGTCAGCTTAAAACCGCATTGACTCACACCTCTCCCATTAGTCTCAGTTTGTCTGCGATCAAATGTAATTTGTCCTGCAGCCCGTGTGTTTGACTAATAGGACAGGGCACTACCTGTGCGCAGTAGTACGCTTCGTCTTCCTCTAATCTCTAATCACTCGAAGGAGACAAACAAAGGAATTAGAGATGCGTTATTGATTTAGAATGTAAAAAAAAAAGGCAATTGCTACTTCAGAGAAAGTTCAGGGCCATTCTATGTGTAGCATGAATCAGAGGTAAAACCCTGTCTAGCATGAGCATTATCTTTGGGTGTTGAACCAACAGTAATGTCGTCAAAGTCAAAATTCGTGTAATGAGAGGTTTTTTTTCCTTCATATAGGGAGTGACCTACCCAGCCTGCCATGGCATCTGGAGTAAATGGGCCCCACCACTGGAGAGGAGTCGGCTGGCAACTATATCTTTCTGCGGTACATACATGACAGTTTCTGTATGATAATGTGTCATATTTCTGCATTGGTCACACACAGCCGTTAGCTTAGCTTTGATGAGACACAGGGCAGCAGCAACGTTTGAGATCATGGTAAATGGATTGCATTTATATAGCGCTTTACATTATTGCCTGACATTCATCCATTCATACAACGACGGCGGTGTCAACCATGCAAGGTAACAGCCAACACGTCAGGAGTAGGACGTCTTGCTCAGGGACACCTCAACACTGGGGATCAAACCAGCAACCTTCCTGTTGCCAGACAACCGCTCTTGCCTCCTGAGCTACTGCCGCCATTGTTCATTGTCTATCATTGTTTATCGTGATTATGTGCACAGGTTCTTACGCCGGCGCTGTCATCGCCATGCCGCTGGCTGGGATCCTGGTGCAGTACACCGGCTGGTCCTCCGTCTTCTATCTGTATGGTGGGTGCCACCTGCCACCTGTGGTCCTGCAGTTGGACAAATACCTTTAACTTCCCATGTCGGTTGTCTGTAATGTAAAGACAACCCACTCCCCCCCCCCCCCCCCCCCGCCAATCGTCCTTTCACAGGGTCGTTTGGGATGGTCTGGTACCTGTTCTGGATCCTGGTGTCCTACGAGAGCCCGGCTGAGCATCCCACCATCACCGACGAGGAACGCAACTACATCGAAGAAAGCATAGGGGAGACAGCGCAGATGTTGAGCGCCATGGAGGTAGGGCCTTTCTTCCCTAGACCTCCCATCACCACCGCTTGTATTCAACATTCTTCAACTTTATTTATCAAGTGAACAGTAACGCACAGGGTAGTTCTGAGCAATGACATTCTGAGGACAGGATACGCGTCATCTATGTGTGTATTAAGTGAAACGTTAAAGTTAAAAAGTTAAAAGTATACAGCAAGAGTAAAAATATAAGAGTAGGAAATAAAGAAGATTGAATAACAAGAATGGTATACAAAGTGGAATGTAAAGAGGAAGTGTGCCTCCACATATATTACAACACACACAAAGTACATCATAATACTGCACAGAAGGAACATTCTGTGCAGATCCTCCCATTGCCTCTATCTTACTTTTTCTATACAGAAATTCAAGACTCCTTGGAGGAAGTTCTTCTCCTCCATGCCCGTCTATGCGATCATCGTGGCCAACTTCTGCAGGAGTTGGACCTTCTACCTGCTCCTCATCAGCCAGCCCGCCTACTTCGAGGAGGTGTTCGGCTTTGAAATCAGCAAGGTAAATCTAAAGCGACAGATTGCTTTTCTTCCCCCCCCCCCCCCAATGCTCAATACTGTGGCTGGGATTGATCCATTTAGTTTTCCCACTGAAAAGGTGGCGCTGGGTGTGTGACACGGGTAGAACAGCCCAGACGTGTTTCCCATCATATCACGATGTTTACCCCTCAAGAGGAGCGTGAATCACTTTGGTTTGACAGGTTTTTAATTCTGCCCGCGTGGACTGCAGCCACCTTCTGACGACCGTACGCGTGATCGATGTGGCAGCTCTCATATCAAAAGTCATAAGTTCAAACACACATCAGAGATTTGTTCCAGCCAGGACAGAACAAATCTCATCTTCTTCTGTTACATTAGGTTTGTCGTTGATTGTCGAGATTGATATGATGATGGGCTGGGCTCCCATCGTGTGTCTCTGTCTCAGGTTGGAATGGTGTCCGCTCTGCCTCACCTGGTCATGACCATCATTGTGCCACTGGGAGGTCAGCTGGCCGACTACCTCCGCACCCATAACATCATGTCCACCACCATGGTGCGGAAGATCATGAACTGCGGAGGTGAGGAGGTTCCCTCGTTGGTTCGTGGGCTGGTTGTCCCGTATGTTGCATCGTGGTTAAGGTTTGTGTTGACTGACTGACCCAAATGCTGCCTTGTGTGTGTGTGTGTGTGTAGGATTTGGGATGGAGGCTACTCTCTTGCTGGTGGTCGGCTACTCTCACAGCAAGGGCGTGGCCATCTCTTTCCTGGTCCTGGCGGTTGGTTTTAGCGGCTTTGCAATATCAGGTGAGTGAGTCCAACAGGGTTCGAGGGTACAAATTGGATAACACACAAAACTCTAATAGTTATCTCTAGTCATGTTCAGTACCATATTCATTCTTCTTCTTCTGTGCCATAGGTTTCAATGTCAACCATCTGGACATTGCTCCCCGCTACGCTAGCATCCTCATGGGAATATCCAACGGAGTGGGGACTCTGTCAGGGATGGTTTGCCCACTCATCGTCGGGGCTATGACGAAGAACAAGGTAGATTGATCTTTGTTGTTATGGCATGGTTGCCAATACTCAAAAAGCCACTCGCTCCATCCAAACCTTTCATGACTTTGTACTCTCTTCTCCTTAGACCCGCGAGGAGTGGCAATACGTCTTCCTCATCGCCTCCATGGTGCACTACGGGGGCGTCATCTTCTACGGCATCTTCGCCTCCGGGGAGAAACAGCCGTGGGCCGACCCCGAGGAGACCAGCGACGAGAAGTGCGGCTTCATCGAGGAGGACGAGCTGGCCGAGGAGACGGGGGACATCACCCAGAGCTACGGGGGGGCGGCGACGGGCAGCGGACCTCCCAAGAGCTACGGGGCCACGGCCCAGCTTAACGGAGGCTGGGTCCAGGATTGGGACAAGACCGAGGAGTACGTGCAGCAACCGGCCGGTCAGAGGTACGCCGAGGATGGCTACTCCTAGACCGCTCATATACCTTCGTGTCCATATTGTGGATTGCACAAACAAAGTAAGTGGTTTAATCAGATGTTCATTCTGTGTATTCAACGAAAAACGTAATTTAAACATGCAGTATAACGAGATAGTTGAAAATCCATTGCAATGCAAAACAATCCTCTCTAGATTTTAAGGTGTTACTCATCACATGTATCCAGCCGTCATTATAAACTATACGAAGAAAACATGTACTTATATATTAGAAACCTTAGGTTCCCAAACCTCACAAATCTACTTGAACAACGAGAGCCATTGCCAATTGCCATAGTAGGGTCTACAGTAGGTTTAACACCATTCTGATTGCACTGACAACATAAGTATTAAAAAGAAGAAGATTCTAATCTATTTCTCAACATGTGTTTTATGTATTGTATATATACCTGTATACTGTTTCTGTGAGACTATTTGTGGATTTGGGTCGTTGATCTGTGTTAACATTGATATAAAAGGCCATATTTTTCATGGACAGTACCTTTTCAGGGATACGTCTGCTTGCAAAAATGGTCTTCTTAAACGAGGCCAACAAAAGATCGGAGAAAAATAGTGAGTGAGTGAAGTTGAACCTCAAAATGTAGAAGTTTAGTGTGTGTCGTTGCATGAATTTGCTCACTTAAATGTTGGGATACAGCCTTCTGACAGTCACCGATAGTCCTGGTTCCGCCTGCTGCTTCTGGTCTTAGATAGGTGTTTGTCTTTATAAGTAATAAGAGTGAACTTTCATAATCAGGTTCTGGTGGTAGCGTGCGATGCGTCGGAGAGCTCTGAGGGAAAAAACGTTTCTCGAGAAGTTGTTATTGGATGTTTGGTGTGCACTGCAATAAATCCTGTGTATCACTTACTCCCTCTCATCACTGTCTGTTTAGTGACGTAAAACACTGCCTTGCTATATCTACTTGTAATTGTTTTTGGAGTCATGTGATGAACAACATAACTTATGTGTTTGAACAAAAGTTGCTAGCCGGCGAGTTCACGTTATCGCCGAGGAGGGCAGGGGCACATTATAGCGTTTTTCGACCGACCGGAATACGGTACTGTATCTGAACAACCATGTTTTCTGTGATCTCGTTGGTGTTTCTTGGTTGTTCTCATCACCACCAAACGTACTTTATTGAGAATTTGATATTGTTACGTAAAAAAAAGAAAGAAAAGAAAGACACTTTTAAAAAGATGGGCTTTCCCATCGTATATTGTTTGCTATATCATCACTTTAGATTCTATGTGAACACTGCAAGGATGTTTAAAATATATAGATATTTAAGAATGTTAAAGATGACCAAAAGATGCTATCAGGGCCTTTGTGCCTGGCGTTTAAGTATACAGATAAATGTGATTTTATGGCTTCTTATATTGTGTTTAACGAAGAGAAATGTTGATGTCAAAAAAGTGTCACATAAATGCTCACATGGTTTTATAAAAAAAATCCAAAAGTCTTCCTTTTGTGATTTGGTTTTTCTTGTCGTGATGTCATCTCCCATGTGGTTCACCTGAAGGTTAAAGGTCCCGGAAAATCATAGATAGACTATGTAATTACTTCGCCACACTTTTCCGATCAATCGCCGCTTTCACCACTTTTCTCATTAGTAAATCAATGGCAGTTGCTGTCCCTGGAGTGTGTGTGCCCGTGTGTGTGTGTGTGTGTGTGTGTGTGTGTGTGTGTGTGTGTGGGTGTGTGCAAGACGACTGGACCGGGTCGCTTGGTAATTGTTACAGAGAGTGAGAACAGTAATCCTAATGCTATTAGCATAGATTACATCTACACAAGCTAACCTTACTTACTGTCTGGTATATCGCTCACCGTAGGTATAGACGCTCTAAACGGGCTTAGAGGGAATATCCACCTGGCTGCCATATCATCCCCCTTGCATTACACGAAACAGAATTACGGTCAAACCCTATTACACCGTTTGTTTGATATAAGCCTCTTTTCCGCTGGTGTCTCGTTGTCGTAGCTACAGATATTGAATCCCGGTGCTGACAGGGCAAATTTTACATCATTTCACACTGCTGACATATGAGCACTGGGAGGAAGTCTTGAAGGAAATGTGAAAACAAGCCAAACTGGAGTCTAATGAGCTCTCTCTCGCTGTCGCCTCTCCAGCAGACAGGTCTAATAGTCACATCCGGAAACAAGAGTCCACATGACCACATAGTAGCAGTGTTCTTCTTGTCCTCCGTACACATCTGAAGGTTATCGCCAGTCCCCTGATGATCGGAGCGGCGAGGAGGAGTCACCTCCAGGCCTGAAGGCCCTCATACATAAACACCAGAATGAGAAGAATCCATACTTTTTCAACAGCAGGAGTGGTGCTTGTCTGGCATGAATGATGCATGTACCACTTCATCAATTAGTATGGATATACTGTACAGTCTTATGACTGTAAATCAAAGTGTATTTGTCAGACATAGGTGACTCTAAACTTTAAGTTGAGCTACACACAGTAATCGTGGCTGATTGTACAAAAACACAGGTGCCCATTCCCTGAAATAATATCATGAGATCAATACCAGAATCTGCTGCATGCTATCAATCTATCAATCGATCACTCGACATCTATTTCCTAATCTGCCTATATCTGAGACAGGACGCCATACTCTCTCCACTCTCTCAGTCTCGCTCTCTCTCTCTCTCAGCGCCTGCTTGCCGGTGCACTTGCTAATTTGACAGGGAACACAATCGTGTCACCAGCCACGTGGAACATGTTTTCTCATGCCTAACCAGCTGGAATGGTCATGGCTGTTACCCCGGCGACACCGCTGTGCGTAATTGGACCCGCATTGGGTGGAGACAACTCAACGCCAAGCTCACCGGTTGGTTAAAACCATCACCACGTTTACCTGTTCCCCTGTAATTGCGTTTTGTTGTTTCGTGCAGCGTGTGTATGACTTGTGTGTGTGTGTGTGTGTGTGTGTGTGTGTGTGTGTGTGTGTGTGTGTGTGTGTTTATAATTCCGGGTAAGAAGGATGGGGAAGGTGAGAAGCCGGCGCTGGGGGGCAGGTGGTCGGTCTCCGGTGGGACTGTAATGGGATCAGGCCGAGCCAGAATGAGTGTTTGATGACAGGGGTTGCACTCGTCCCCTGAGGACTCTCCCCCCTGCATACTATTATACCCCCTGATCCCCGCACCCCACCTCTCTCTCTCTCTCTCTCTCTCTCTCTCTCAACAGTGGATATGAACCTGTAATTTTAAAATCACAACCCAAAATCCCGTTCATCGCTGGTGTAAATAGAGCCACACTGTTTTACAAAAGCAGTGGGGTAATTATTGTTTATACGAGACCCTCTGGCACTGTACTACACCACCTCTGGACAATTCAATTCACATGCCTCGTTTTCCATCCCTTGCTAATTGCTTTATTAATGGAGAGCTTTGCACGATAAGTAAGGCTCTCGTGAGTGTAATAAACGTCACATAGAATTGCCCCGTGGTAAATATGCACCAAAGAAAACATGCTTTATGAATCTGAATTTAAAAGTAGAAATCTAATTATTTCAGGCTTTTCTTGCATTAAAAAACCATCCATTCTTGTAATGTTCCTCTTACATCATTTTTTCAGCCATTTTTTTTCCACTTTCAAATGATCTTATTTGAGGAAAATACACCAAACACGATCATCAATCAAACTTTATTTATATATCACCTCTTGTGCAAGACTGCTAAACATAGAACTTTTCTGTACTATATACTCCAGTTCCAACAAGGAGGTCAAATGGCAGCCAATATTGACCAGAACATGAGTTCTGCTCAGCTGTTGAAGATGTTCTCCTCAGATGTTTAAATATGGAAGCATTTGTGGTCAGAGGAGAAGAGCATGTAATTATTTTCATTTTAAAGCGTGGTTTTCCAATTCACGTGGAGGATCATTTATCTTGGAAGCTCTTTCACTGACCTTTCTACATAATGTGGACAGCTTCATAATGGTTCTGCACAGCTTACATGTCACACACACTCATGGACAACACAGGCTACAATTAAATAATAGTGTTTAAGATACTAATTACACACAGCTTACATTAACTAATATTGTATATTGCATGTTTATTATCCACACACACACACGCACACACAGCATGAGTGGAAATGAAGCCAAATATGAATCATACTATTTTGTGGTAGGATTAGTGTGTGTGTGTGTGTCTATGCGTGCGTGCGTGCGTATCCTGCCCTGTCTGTGATCCATCACTGTGCCCAGACGTAGTCATCGTAGTAGTAGTAGTAGCAGCAGCAGCAGCACAAGCTGGAACAGCTTAGGCACGTGCTGAAGGAGGGCTCCACCCCCACAGCTCCACCCTTCTACCACTGCTACACACACCGCACCACTACACACACCACACCTCCCTTCTCCCCAAGGACTCTCTATTCACCCCACCAGATGGGGGCTGGGCTGAGATTTAATGAATACTACCCACCACTAGCCCCCACTAGCATGGGGGGGGGCGGGGGGGACACAACAGTCTGCACGCCTCCCAGCAGTTTGTTTTCATGGATCCAATAAAGGCGAGGCGAGAGGCAGCTAGTCTACAAAAGGAGGAGGAGAGGGGAAATGTTTGGGACATTATGGTAGAAAACATCCATTATCTCATATGCTGCTGCTGCTGTAATGCTGTGTGATACATAACACTCAGAAGTAAGTCAAAAAAAGTAAAGACATGTTTATGTAATTATATACTCAGCATTTATATAGACTATTTGAGCTTAAGAACAATCATATACTATGCTATCATATACATATTGCTATGCAAGGAGTTATGAATGCGCTCGGTCGGTTTTGAGGCATCTCATTCAATCATAGCCAAGAAGGCGATGTGATTAGTTCTTATTACTCACCGTATTGGGGTTTAATAATTGGAGCTCAGTAATTTGATTATTCTTTCCCACACACACACTCACAGATAATAATCCTGGCAGGAGTGAGAAGTGGTCACTGTTGACACAAAGTACCTGCCAGCCATTCAAACCGCATGCATGCACTCACTTTCTCCCAAACCTCAATTAATTCCATTCCCGGTATTCACACAGTATCACGCCACAATGGTTCTTCACGGGGTAACTATTTAGCTGTGGGCCCAATATGGCGTGCTTGGCTGAGGTGGCAGGTTTGGTCGTTCGGTGTTCGGGGCAGGTCAAGACACACAAGACAAGTTGTGACTCATCATGATGGTTGTGTAGCTGCCCTGCTGCTGCTAACTTTAAATATAAGATATCAAATCTATTCACGTTAATGTAGGGCTCATCCCATTAAGATTTGGGAGCAGTATGTTGCCAAGCATAATTACACTGTCAGGAATATTACATATTTTACAAAAGAAACCACAACAATCAATTGCATGATTAAAAAAACATGCTTATTAAAGAAAAAAACCCTCCATGCTTCCAATATTATGAATTAAATAACACAAAAACGATGTATGGTGTAAGAAGAGAATAGAACGTTGAATATTATGTGGACGTGTGTATGCATATTATATATACACGTATATATTCTTGATTGGTTGGAAATAAATCACTAGCCCTCGCTCAGTGACCCGCGTCCGTCTCTTGTGTGGATTGCTTTCTGGGCGTGTCCAACGAGCCGTGTCCATGTTGGCGTTTCCTCCTCCGCGCACAGCGACCGGTGCAGTAATCCGCTGTCTGGCGCAGTTATGTCACCCGTCGGCCAAGGCTCCGGCAGTGTGATTGAAGACGCCAGATACGCCTAATTGATCCCAGAGCAGCAGAGGCGCTCCGACACGTGGGTGGGGGTTTTGAGATGTGTGAATTAGTGGCCAAGTCACGTGACGACACGACGCCGACGCCGACTGGGCCAATCGCAATGCAGGGGGGGACTCTCTGGGCTCTGGTTCAGCTCTGCGGTGGTGTGTGTGTGGTGTAGTGTGTGGAGTGTGTGTAGTGTGTGTAGTGTGTGTAGTGTGTAGTGTGTGTGTGTGTGTGTGTGTGAGTGTGTGTGTAGTGTGGTGCTGAGGCAATAATGACAGATGGCGCATGAGAATTGAAAGCTCACTTACACTGCACACTCTGCATCCTATGTGTATTAATACATGTACAAATATAGCCCTACTGCATACATAAAATAGGCCTAAGCAGAAGCAAATACAAAAAAGCATTCCCTTGTGTTATAGTAGCGTTACTATGATTTAAAAACACAAACATAATATTGGCCTCATGCGTGTAACATACCTTCCAATACTCCCTTGATTAATATTTGATATGCATCTAATTTCCGAGGACCCCAATAAATCAACACGTGCCGAGTGATTTCTTTTTTGAAATGCCAATAGGTTTGCACTCATTTCCTAGCAGGATGGGAGAGAGTATCTGGGCCCAGCGTCTCCTGGGACGTGTTAGGGGGGTGTACACAGTTGATTGAAATGCATTTACACAGCCCAGGCACACAAAATGATTGAACAGGGACACACATGATGCTACCATCTGTGAAATGGGAGCGCTCCTATTGTGTAAAATCTATACAAACACATACTGATACCACACGGAAATTATGAAATGCATGTGCGTAAATGGCATGTTAGTCGACATTGAATACACAAAAATCTTTTTATCTTAATTTATTTAGAACCCGTTACATCCGAGACATGTACACAAGTTCATTGAACCAATAACAGATTTTATGTGGATAAATAAAGTGTCATAGTGGCAATTGTAGGACACATGCATCAAAAATGACAATGGCAATAAGATAGCCATGTAACACACAACATCATCATCTTAACACTGCAAGGAGATCACCCCAAACACTGAGACCTTCCACATCGAAATCTCCATCCGAAACCTTACAAGCTTTTAACTCCGTTTCCACATCCTGCCTCAGCAGTGGGCAAGTGTCAAACAAGGCCTGGAAATGGCGAGTCAGTTTCTTGAAGGTCACCCCAGTCGTGCGGGTCCCTGTCGGCACCCACGTCCCTTCGTGTATGTCAAACGTCATATCGGAGGCCCATCTTTTTGAGCACATTACAGTACATGGCCCTGAACGCTAGGTCTTCCTTGACTTGGCTCATCAGGAAGTCAACGGGTACACGTAAACACATTTCCTGTGCAATCTGTGGGTTTCGCTGTAACCAGTTCAGAGGAAACCCCGTGAGGCTATTTCAGCTGTAGTGCTGCATTTCCTTGTCAAAGCCGAAGCATGACAAAAATGGCATTGTGGTCTTCCACACATGTTTGGGAGCATCGACTTTCAACAGTTCATGTGCTACTTGTGCATCTCCTCCTCCTCCTCCATCTCCATCTCCTCCTCCTCCCAATACAGCATCCAGTCTCTCCATCAGCATGACGCCCTGGACCTCAGCATCAGCACCTGGACATGCGACGGGTCTCATCTGACGCAGGGCTCTGAGGAGGACTTTGCACGCCGATTTACACGCGATGAGCTGGGTACAGTGGCCAGTGGCGGCGTCCACCTGGTGCTCCTCCTGGTCACTTCCCACTGGGTTAGGGTTAGCGACTAGTGTCTCCACGATGGCTCTCGCAACACGGGATTCTTCAGT
The DNA here is from genome assembly GCA_002895965.2 of Coryphaenoides rupestris. Taxonomy (NCBI): domain Eukaryota; kingdom Metazoa; phylum Chordata; class Actinopteri; order Gadiformes; family Macrouridae; genus Coryphaenoides; species Coryphaenoides rupestris. The sequence continues at coordinate 150,028 of PIJE02000054.1, forward strand.
AACCTGCTGAGCAGCAGGTGCCGACCACCGCGATAAGTCCTCAAAGCGGCCGATGCCCGCCGTGTACCCGGGAAAGGTGGCTGTCAGGCGGCCATGTGTGGCCCGCAGGTGCTGTTCCATCGTGTTCCGTATTGTCTTTTTGTTGTGAAATCTCGAGTGGAGGTGTTGGCAGTAGAGCGTCCACTGGAAAGCCCGCTGGAGAGTGTGTTCGTCCCACCGCTGGACGACGTCCGTTCCCGCCACGGCCAGCAGCTCCGCGGTGCCCCGCACGTTGTTCAGGACGCCCTCCATGCGGCGCTCTCTCTACATAAACATACACTGTAGCTGCCGTTCACAACACGGTCTCTAACGTTAACCTTCATGTTATGCTCCTCCAAGATACATACAACAGAAGCAACATATTAGGGCCGTGTGCAAATCGCCGGTCCCGAAATGTCAACAACAACAACCACAACAACAACAACAACCGAGATAAACACCGACTGACTTCAGCGCTAGCAGCAGCCAACTTCTTCTGTTGTGGAAACACGCGCATGCGCAGTTGTGTGCCGCAAATTTGCTGCTCTACTTCCATACTTCAAAATAAAAGCGAATCAAAATAATGCAAATCAATGCATGACAAATGATTTGAGTAAATCAGTTAAAGCTTTTAGAAACATAACAAAACACATATGATACCACAGGACATTGCATTTTAATGTTAGCACTATTAACCATTAACGTGGTCTCAAATTAATTGCAATAATTGCAATAATTGCAATAGCCTACTTCCTCTTACCATTATTATTATTACCCTTTTATTACACTTCAATAATTGACAAATTGTTTTTGCGGACTGAATATCTTATCTTACCTATATTTTTATACTTCTCCTAGGACTTAGACTTACTGTAAATTTGTAAATCTGTTATTACATTTTTATTATTGTACTGTTTATTTTCTCTATTGATTTATTCTATTGCTACGCAACCTGAAGAATTTCCTTCGGGATTAATAAAGTTCTATCTTACCTTCTATTATCTTATCTTATCTTAATTAATTGTAGATGCACATGCACTAACTGTAGATGTAGCCCTAATCAGGAGACATGGGTCTTCAGAAACATAATGTCTTCTACATTACCTGCTAAACTGGAGCATCAGAGCCAGCCAGCCAGGGGGGCAGGAGCAGGAGGAGAAAGGGGGCATAGCCGTCCTAACCTCCCTCCCATCAGCAGCACTGGGGCTGTTCCTCCAGCTGTGTGTGTGTGTGTGTGTGTGTGTGTGAGCAGTCGAGGAGGCTGTCCCGTGAACGCTGCTTCGGTGTTTTGAAACGCTTACACTCTGAATCTAGTGTATGGGAGTGCAAAAAAAGCATGAATATTGTAAACCCGGAGAATAGAGTTCGCTGCAGAGGAAGGTCTGCAACCACAAGTTGAATTGCAGGGTAAGCGTCTTGATTTTATATATTTTTTTTAGCAGCGGATTTCCTGACACTGTCTTATTCTCTGGGTTATCACTGCTGAAATGCACATGGTTATAGACCTATGACATTTTTGAATGATGCAAATGGTCGAAGATGTTATGTTATCACTTGGTCTATATGTGCACAAATAACCTTCACGATTCAAAAATTGCTTGTTGTGAATAGACAGAAATGTTGTTATCGTATAAGACAATAAGTCTGTTGAAGTCTGTGCAATAAACTCTATAGGCCAACTATATTTGGAATATTGATGATGAAAATGGCATGAACTCAAAACGCAATGAAATGGCTATAAATGAGACTGCATGCACATGATTGTCATAACAGTTTTAGTGGCTATGCATGCTTTTAGACTTGAGTGATGTTTGAATGGTTCTTTTGATCATATATGTCAAGACCTATACAGTCAAATTATTTGTCACAAGAAATACTTTGAAATGACTTAGTTTGCTACTTCAAGTTCAAAGGAAAAAGCAAAACTCAACCCCGTAGCTACAATGGTTTCTGAATGGTTATTTCACCAACATGGTTTTCATTAAAAGGCTATTTATTTGCATTCTCATGCAAATATACAGTCCATGATGTGAATTATGAGAGGCTGCCTGCCAGGGAATGACAACTGTATTCGTAAATCCTCAGAGAATGGCTTCCAACTCTTTATGAAATCGAATCCTGTACACCGAGAAGAACAATCAAACAAAACAAAAAGACGTTCATATAAATAAAACTGCAGGGGCTTCCTTTTCAAAGTTTGTACTTTTATCAAACATCTGAAAGCACAGCTTATATAACAGGGCATTGGGTTTCCACGTATTAGACATGGAGAATCTCCCCCTGGAGGTACAAAGTTAGCCTTGAGATCATGTTAAGTGATGGTCAAGGAATTAGCTGGAGTGAGAGTTGGAGGGACAAGGGGCTCTTGTGTCTCTGAGCCCATATGACTCAGCAGCTGAGATTCCTCAGCATAACCTCATCATCTTGGAGTCATCTGGAGCCAAATAGGCCATGTTATGACTGCGTTCTACACAGGGTCACAACAGGCCTCGTTGGCACGCTTTCAGGTCTAATAAGCTACATTAATGTAGGTTTGAAATGCCCTGGGAACAAAACAAAAAAAGTTCCTCATTAAAATCCAAAAAAGGGAAAGTGAGAGCTTCAGATTCCAGTAGACCCTACCTACATACCGTGCACATCATAAAATAAGCAGGAAGCCATGGTCAGAGGCTGTGTTTTTAAACCCCAGTTGAAGAGGTTGGAGGTCAGAGGTCAGACACTGCGAGGGGAGCCAGGTATGTTTGTCCATTGGGTTTTTTCCAGGAAAGAAAACAATGGAGGAACCCAATAAGCAGAGCAGACCACCACTTGGCAGCTGCTAATTAATAGCAGCACTGCAAAAGTTGAAAAAAATAAGTCCTATAAACAATGAATGGTGCATCTGTATCATGCTGGATTGAGCCCACATGCTGCCAATCACAAACCCATTGCCAGTGTAGGACACAGGGATGATAGAGGCTACACACACATGCTAAGCCATAAGATCAACAGAATATGCTTGCTTAGCAGGAGAGCGAGGCCTTCTCCTCCGGAAGGCGGGAATGTAGCGTGTGTGTGTGTGTGTGTGTGTGTGTGTGTGTGTGTGTGTGTGTGTGCGTGTGGGCCACCGCTATGTCCCAGTGTGTGTAGGTCTATGCACAATGGCCTGGTGTGTTTGATGAGATAAAATGACCTTGTTTTTGACCTCAAGGTCCTGGACTGTTCTCCGGTGTGGCACCCTCGTGTGAGTTTGTCACCAGATCCAGGGTGACCCCCCGGAGGTCAAGGCGTATGTGCCTTGTACAGCTATGTTTTCAGTAGTAGAGGTCAGATACATTGTATGTATCGTTTGTAGTCTGTGGTAGTCTGGTAATCTGTGGACCAGAATCAGGGTCAAGCCTTATCATTACAACCTCCCAGCCACCCAGGATGTATCCAGGAATGGCACATTCTTGTTTGAATGAAGTCTTCATTTCAATTTGCGTTGCACCTTTCTGCTGTGGGAAGGTTGCCTGTTAAAAACTCAACATAGCGAGCAGCCAGTTGGCAAGCCAGGCTCCAAAATGAAAACCTTGAGGGAACTCACAATGTGTACTGGCTGGCGCCTCTGAGAATCTCGAGAAGCTGCGTTTAAAATAATTATGTCACTATCCCTGAGCCTTGAGAATGTCTCCACAAAGTCTGCATAGCTGATTAGAAGATCTTTGACCGCATGCTATGGTATACTTTGGGAAGTAAGCCAAGCGTTCCAGTTTCAACAATAAAAATGAATGAAGAAAATGTATGAATTGTTGTATGTATTCTCACATCCAATGGCCAAGCAGTTCAACTCCAAAACCTTGAATCTGAAATCTGTGAACAGCATAGAGCATACAAATAATTGTCAGCACCTTATTGCAAACCAGCAGACAATACCTGATGTATTTTACGACTTGGCATTCCGTGAAATAGAGTCATCATCAATTAGTAGTTCACTAATCAAAGCCAAATGTTATCGTTTTAGTTGTATAGTAGCCTAGTTGTTATAGCAGTTAGTTCATCTGTAATATTGAGGATGGAAATTGCTCTTGATTGCTTAATTTACCTCCCCGGGTTGCCTTATGTTGGACCGCAGTAGTTGAAATGCTCATGGTAAATCTCATGTAATCTTAATCAATCCTCTTGCTCTCTGCCAGGATCTGTCAGTCTTGGCTGGTCTTGAGTCCTTTGTCAGGGAGAGCAGGGAATAGGAGCCAGGCCGCTGGGGTTTCGCAGAACGTTCCATGTCATTAGGGTCTGCTGTAGCTTACGCCAGGCAAATTTGGCCTTAGTTTGGTTAGGAGGACAATACGACCCTCCTCTCCGCTCCTATTGGCTCATTCTTCCCTTTGGACATTTTAATGCAAAACAACGGCGCTGAACGGCCGTGTTCATTACAGAAACCTGCTGAGATGTTGATTAAAAACACACAAAAAATAAGTACATTGTGGTTTGAATTATACAGTACATAATGTACTTATTACATGATCCTCACAAAACAGTGAGTGCATACATTGCTTAGTTCTTCATGGGTGGCCCCAGTAGGGGTCAGACCTCCAACCCGGTCAGTGTTAATGCCATGTCCTGCACAGCACCAATGTTTTCTTGCTATTAACTCCATTAGACACTTTGTCCCCCCGCCCTCTGTCCCCCCAGATACTTGACAGGCCACCATGTGCAGCGTGCAGAGCAGTCCCAAGCAGCCCATTGGCCCAGGCTTGACTGACATGCAGCAGTACCAACAGTGGTTGGAGAGCCGTCATGAAGCCAGCCTACTGCCCATGAAAGAAGACCTGGCCATATGGCTCACACACACGCTGGGTATGATCCACACACACACACACACACACAGATTACATCATGCAGCCAGATAGTCCTGTTATGATCGAATCACCACATCATCACAATCATAATCAACCCATTGTCTGCGAAACCACGTGTGGCGAGAACGTCATTTAATATGTGAGCTGGCTGAAAGGAGTACCTGTGCGGTTCATAGCGTCCCCGAACAGAGGAGAAAAAAACCCCCCAGAATCGTGACATGTGCTTTTTGAATCAAACGACGTTCGTCTGCACGACCCGGGGCGAGCGTCTCTCACACACACCAGCGCATGACTCCGAGGGACAGACGGGACAGACCGGAGAGATCTTATGATAAGACGCCACGCAGAGCAACACAAAGACAAACTCATGAGAGGAAGCGGCCCGTTCTGATTTGCACAGTAATGCTGCGCGTTATCCCCAATGCAGAGCTTGCAGAGCTCCCCGAGATAGATCGGTGATCAACATGTGCTGTCCAGTTGACTGGCTTCCAGACGACCATTCCTTCTACGTTAGCTCATGCTGAAATAAGAGGTGGTGGCAGGGTGTAGCTATGGAAAAGAAACCGGAGGGTGGGGTGAGAGGAGGTTATTTTTTTTTTCTTCATCTCTTTTCTCTTCGGTATTGGAGGAGGGGGCTAGGGGCACGGGGGCCCTTAATGAGTTCCAAATGTTGAAATTCGGGGCCAAAAATGAAGCAGAAAAGGGGAGAAGGGAGGGGGGTGGGGGATGGGGGAGGGGGGTGGGCTGGGTTGAAAGCTTGAGAAATATGCTGCTGTCTCCTGTGCATGCAGAGACCCCTCATGTCTGACTGAACTGAACTGGGAGAATATATTCCAGTAGCTCTCTCCGAGAACGAATGAAAAAAGGCACACACAACAGTTAGTCAGACTGCATATACTGATGTATACGTCATATACACCCCCCCCCCCCCCTCACCCCCTGACCCCCCCCCCCCCCCCCCTCAGACCACAACAACATCACTAGCCCTCATCTTCATATGCGTCTGTCATTCTGTCGTGGGAAAAAATATGAACTAACGTAAGCTCCTATAGCTAATGAAATAAGCCTTTGTATAATGTATCCTCATGCCTACAGAGAGCTCCCACCCTCTCTCCAATTGAGAGGTGTTAAGTTAGTTAGCGTTCGCATTGCCACTGCAGCCACGAAACGTGATACTGAGGCCGTGCCAGTCTCCTGACTTCTTTATTGTGTGGATTCCTTTAGTTGTCTACTTCCCCCTATAGTGTATCACATATTATTGGGCTTCAAGTTCCAATCCTTTAGTCTCCACGATGGTCACTCCCCACCCCTCTCGCCTTGGTTTCCTTTCCTTTGGTGTTCCTGCCCACAGTGAGAACGTTTTTTCCGATAAGAATCATCGACACCCATTGTCTCTCTGAAGAGGCTTGGTAAATCGCTTGTTCGTTTCAATCCAAAACGTTGCGGTCAAGTAGTGTCCTAAAAGACATCCGTTTTCATCCCATCCACTCAGCTGGTCGACCGTGTTCCACCCACAATGCACTTGCTGTCTGTGGATCCCCCCCCCCCCCCCCCCCCCATTGTAAAGCTTCACTTGTTAGCACTCCACCAACAGACGCCTCCCAAGTCCGGGTTCCACAGGCAACGAAGTCGAGCCGACGTTCAGGAAAAAAGATGTTTGAAAGTCGATATTGTTGTTGTACATCGTAAATGAAGAATGGAAGCCGTATTCCTAGACAAACAGCCCACGGTATCTCGCTCCTGTTTTCTTTACGTCTGCTGTGATCCACCTCCCACTGGCCCACCGCACAGATTCCTGCCTCAGCTGGCTCCAATACAAACACACAAGGCTTGACAGAGGGAGAGAGAGCCAGAGACAGAGAGCCTGAGAGGGAGAGAGACAGAGAGGGAGAAATTACAAGCCAATATCGCATGTTAATTGAAACCACATCAGAGGTTTCTACTCGTACGCAACCGAGGTTTGGTTAGAATCGAATAGTTCAAATCTGCTCGGTAGAACGCTTTGTGTGTGTGTGTGTGTGTCTGTCTGTGTGTGTGTCTGTGTGTGTGTGTGTGTGTGTGTGTGTGTATGGAAACGTAATGAGCGCACGAGACACACTGTGATTTATTAGGCAACGCTAATGTTTAACATACCTTCCGCTGATGCTCTCTCCCTTCATTGGCCGTGCATTATTTAGACATTTGTTAATGACACCCATTATTCAATTAGTACACTGGAGGAGCTCATGTGACAATGAGAATGTGGATCTGTGTGTGTGTGTGCCGGTGTGTGTGTCGGTGTGTGTGTTGTGTGCGTGTGTGTGTGTGTCTTGGGATGCTGTTCATATCAGAAACGCCAGTGAGCTAACAGTGAAAATATTTGAACTGTTCCCTGGACTTTTTAAGACGTTTCAGGATTTATGCATTTAATTTCATTATTGATTTTCATGGTGTGTGTGTGCGCCGTTAATGTGTGTTGGCATGTTTGTGATGTTGTGTGGTGTGTGTTGTGTGTGTAGTGTGTTGTGTGTGTGTGTGTGTGCTGTGTGGTGTGTGTGTGTGTGTGTTGTGTGATGTGGAATCGCATACCCAGCGTGGTGTGTGAGCCATAATGGCCCCAGGTCTGTCTTTCATGGGCAGTAGGCTGGCTTCATGACGGCGTCTCGACAACCACTTGTTGGTCTGCTGCACTGTCAGTGCAAGCCTGGCCAATGGGCCGCTTGGGAATGCTCTGCGCGCCTGCAACAGCATGGTGGCCTGTCCAAGTACTCGTGGGGGACAGAGGCGGGGGGACAAAGTGTCTAATGGAGTTAATAGCAAGAAAACATTGGTGCTGTGCAGGACATGGCATTAACACTGACCGGGTTGGAGGTCTGACCCCTACTGGGGCCACCCATGAAGAACTAAGCAACGTATGCACTCACTGTTTTGTGAGGATCATGTAATAAGTACATTATGCACTGTATAATTCAAACCACAATGTACTTATTTTTTGTGTGTTTTTAATCAACATCTCAGCAGTTTTCTGTAATGAACACGGCCGTTCAGCGCCGTTGTTTTGCATTAAAATGTCCAAAGGGAAGAATGAGCCAATAGGAGCGGAGAGGAGGGTCGTATTGTCCTCCTAACCAAACTAAGGCCAAATTTGCCTGGCGTAAGCTACAGCAGACCCTAATGACATGGAACGTTCTGCGAAACCCCAGCGGCCTGGCTCCTATTCCCTGCTCTCCCTGACAAAGGACTCAAGACCAGCCAAGACTGACAGATCCTGGCAGAGAGCAAGAGGATTGATTAAGATTACATGAGATTTACCATGAGCATTTCAACTACTGCGGTCCAACATAAGGCAACCCGGGGAGGTAAATTAAGCAATCAAGAGCAATTTCCATCCTCAATATTACAGATGAACTAACTGCTATAACAACTAGGCTACTATACAACTAAAACGATAACATTTGGCTTTGATTAGTGAACTACTAATTGATGATGACTCTATTTCACTGAATGCCAAGTCGTAAAATACATCAGGTATTGTCTGATGGTTTGCAATAAGGTGCTGACAATTATTTATATGCTCTATGCTGTTCACAGATTTCAGATTCAAGTTTTTGGAGTTGAACTGCCCCCCCCCCCCCCCCCGCCCCCCATCTCCCCCCGAAACCCCCCCCCCTCCCTGCCTACCCCCACGCAGTTCGTTCGTTCTGCACGATTTATGCGCCTTGGTGTGGGTTTTATGCAGGATATATGCGTCTGCGCTACGGGGAAAGGTAGGATGAGGTAATGCTCGAAATATGCCCTTTTTTTTTCTTGTCTGGACTTTTCCTTTTTTAGCTTTTCCTGGACTCTTCTGGGATCTTTGTTATAGAGTTACTTTGGATTCCAGGCGGCTAATAATAATGACGCCCACATCGATGCACACACACACACACACACACACACACACAGACACACACAGACACCTCCTGCTCAGATAGTAAGCATAATGTTATTACTGGTGCTGAGGCTAGCTTAATCGCTGCCATCTTGGCGTGTGTGATTATTGAATCTCATACTCATACAGTCTCTCATGTGAGACATTAATTTTAACTGGAGCAGCATATAAAATGAAAACATATGGAAATATTTTGCCTGAAAAAGGGAATGGCTTCACGCTTAGCCTACCAGACAGGAATATTCAAAGCTACTGCACATTCACGGTGTACTTCATCAGACTCTGGATTAGTAACAAGCTTGTAGTGAGTAATCACAACATCAGCATCTGAACAGCGGGTGACATGCTACTGCTAACACGGTGGGGGGGCAGGCATAAGTGTGTCATTTGATCCCAAATCATACAGACGGCCCGATGTAGTGGCCGTGGGTTTTTAAACCTGCCAGCTTCCCAAATTGATCTGTGAGAAGGGAAGAGATTCTGCGTCCGGGCCTGAAACCAGAGACTTGGCAGCTGGAGAATAAATCTGCAGCAAAGCAGCGACGGGCCCCCGGTGTACTGCAAAGGCTAGTGGGGGGGGTGGGGGGGGCCTCTGGGACAAGGGCCCCACAGCTGGTGATATGGGGTGTTTAATGGGTTTTCACCATTTATTTCGTTTGAGTTTTGTTCCCCCTCCCCCACCGTTTTACATGTATTTACTGTACAACGATGTGGTCAGTCTGTGTTGCTCTCTATTTACATGGTATAGAGCAGGCAGCAGGATAGTATTGTGGTTGTCGGGCGTTTGACTTCCAGACGGAAGGTTCTGGGCTTCGAATCCCACAGTCCACCTGCAAGCATTTTTGAGCAAGGTTCCTACGTGCCTGCTGATTCACCATCAGTCGCTTCGGATACAAGCGTTTGCTCAATGGACAAAAATAGCCACACACACTCTACTCTACTCTATAAATATCCAGACTATATTTGTCTCATTCTGTTGTATTCTGTTGTGTTATGATCCGGCAGACGCTTCCGTCCAGACGGATACCGTGCCGTAGGAGTGCCCCGTCCGGCTCCTTCTTCGCCAGGGACAACACCGCCAACTTCCTGGCCTGGTGCCGGGAGGTGGGCGTGGGAGACACCTGCCTGTTCGAGTCCGAGGGCTTGGGTGAGTGTGCTACCGCCATACCACCAACTAACAAACTAGCTGTGGAGGAATCAATCAGTAGTATGTGGAGCCCAGGGATCGAACCAGCAACCCCATTAAGTTATCTGTGAACACCAGTGTGATCATGAGAAGATACTTGGCGCAGGCTTTTATTTCCTGGATGAAGATATGGCTTTATCACGATGTAGATATGGGCTATTAATGGAGCTGTCCGTGTAATGCAATATCATTTAAAATAGAGATCCTTATCCTGTGCGGATGAATGCTCTGATTGTACGCGGAGCGGAAACAAGTCATCGACGCCTCTGTGATCCTCCTCCTCTCCTCCTCTCCTCTCCCTATCTGCCTCGGGAGGAGGAGCCAGAGGTTATCGTCCAGCTTGTAGCCGTGTTTCAAACGCACAATAGCCCACGAGGACAGCGGCCCCACTGGGACCACTCTAGCGCGCACACGGTAGCGCGCCCCCCCCCCCCCTTTATCGATGGAAGCAACCTACACACACCACACACACACACCCACACACACACACACACACACACACACACACATGCACACACACACACAATATAGTGAGCGAAACAACGAGACCACAGACAGCCAGTGTGTTTGATTGAGTGGGAATGTGGCGTATATGAATATGCAAATGTGGCTCGGTTACATCTCCACACCCGCCATATTTCCCCCCCCCCCCCTGGATTTGTGTGTTTGACCTGCATGGAATGCGAGGGTTGTGATGTATGCGTTCCAGTTGGCGCATGGATATGAGATGAGGATATGATAGATAGGCATGAGACTTGAGCTTTGAAAGTACGCTCTAAAAGTCATCGACAGGACAGTGTGTTGAGGATTACAGACCGTCGAATGTGTGTTTTGTTTGCGTTTTGACCGGCGGTAGGCAGAGTTACCGCGAGGAATCGTAGAAATTCAAAACTACGTCAGTTGCTGAGAAGGCTGCGCGACGTAACGACTGTTTTGACAGCGAGGGGGTTGAAGGAAAAAATCTGCGAAGGCTGCAACAAAAAAAAATCGAAACGTTGCTCCCATTTCTGTTTGATTAAAGATAACATTGAATCGTGTCCTTTGTACGCATCCATCCTCTGTGTGAGCCTGAACAGTTGTTTGGCTAACAACGCCTGCAGTCTGAAGTATATGGCTGTGCTCAGAAGTCTGTCCAGCAGGCATGACAACGCGGGGTAATCGATTGTAGACAGCTGGTTTTTAATATTGTAAAATCTAATCAAAACACGGTTTACTGACATATTAAAAAAAAGAAGAGTCATTGATTTTTTCAATCGTCGGAAAATATATTAAACATGATATCAATGTTATGTGTTTGGTACCTTTGTTTGACCTTTTTCTACCTGATGTTTCTGTTCTCTGTATAAATTTGCTGACCTTAATAGTCAAGTCTTAGTTTTTTGGGCTCCTTGGTGTTGAGAGCTTACAGACATCTACATAACCCTTGTATATGGTTCTCTTGTTCTGACTTACGATCTTTGGACGGAAGTATCGCTACAAGCAATAGATGTTGCGGACAACCAGGTTGGATATCATGGGTGGATACCTCTCACTCTCATTCTCACTTCTCACTCTCACTCATCCTTCACTCTCACCACCTCCAGCTTGGACACCAGCGGGATCACCACAGCTTGTGTCTAAAAATGTCACCTCAGACGAGATCAACGTGTTTAGCTCTTACAGATTAGTTTGTATGCATGTATGAGTTTGTTCTCATGGGTGTTTGGGATGTCATGTCATCACAGCCAATGCTTCACCGCCATTCCAAAGAGCCGTGCATTTTCACCAGTCACATTTTGATGGATGGGCAGTGCCAGCGCCGTGTGGGCTATGCTGTGTTAACGCTTCACTTCACTCCTCCTTTGCTAGTTTCTCCACAAGGAGCCCAGGGAAGTGTGCCTCTGTCTTCTAGAGCTGGGCAGGATAGCCTCCAGGTAAGATACTCAGACGTCTATTATGATAATAATTATAAGATAAGATAAGAAGTAAAACTTTATTGATCCCGAAGGAAATTCTTGTGCCAGAGGTTGCATCGCAATAGAATAAACAGTAGAGAAATAAAAGCAGAATAATACAAATAAAATAACAAATTTACATTGAGTCGAAATAATGATGTTAATAATGATGATGATGATAATTGTATTATTATTATTATTGTTGTTGTTGTTGTTGTTTTGTCATTATTATAGTATATAGAGTATATTTATTTGTGTATTTATTTATTCATTGATTATTGATTGATTTACATTATATACATGTGTCATTTTGTAAGCCTCTCTCAATGTTTTTTTTATTATTACTTTACCTGCCATAGGTACAAAGTGGAACCACCGGGTCTCATAAAACTAGAGAAGGAGATTGAGTTGGAAGAGAAAGCGCCTCCACCTCCTCCATCACCTGTATCCCCGGACCCGCCCCTTTCTTCATCGCCGTCCTCATCTCCCTCCCCCTCCCCCACCGCCTCCCCCTCCCCATCCCCTCCCCTCTGTTAACAAATTCAGCGCCAGCAAGAAGACACCGGAAAGCTGCTGGATGATGCAGTAAGTCACCGCTTCTGCCTCCAGGGATCTGTTCCTCTTGCAGGTATCTGTTCCCCTCCAAGAGATCTGTTCCTCTCCCAGGGATCTGTTCCTCTCCCAGGGATCTGTTCCCCTCGCAGGGATCTGTTCCCCTTGCAGGGATCTGTTCCCCTCCAAGAGATCTGTTCCTCTCCCAGGGATCTGTTCCCCTCACAGGGATCTGTTCCCCTCCCAGGGATAATTTTTGTGCAGGATCTTGGGGTTTCTAGAATACACTGGAGATGTAAAATTTAAGTGTGTATTAAATATACTTGTGTGTGTGTGTGTGCGTGTAGGTGTGTGTGTGTGCGTGTACGTGTGTGCGTGTGCGTGTGTGTGTGTGTGTGTGTGTGTGTGTGTGTGCGTGCGTGTGTGCGTGTGTGTTTTCTAGGTGAAACATATTTCTGAGGATCCCCCCTGCAAATGTCTCAATAAATTCTGTGTGGAGAGGCAGTCTCAAGGACGCTACCGCGTGGGGGAGAAGATGCTATTCATCCGGGTGGGTAAACAATAAGCTATATATTATATACAATACACAATGAGCTTACTATAGTCTTGTGTACGTGTATGATACATGTAATGTGTGAGCCATGTGAAAGTCAATGCATTGTTTCTCCAACAAGTGAAATTGCTAAAGGGTCTCATTCACTATTAATGCTATTCCAGAAATCTCTGTTCTCGTAAAGCATAATGTGATTTCCCCATTAAACACGAGGGTAAAACTATCTCGGCATATCAACCACATTTATTATAGATTATCAACACACATTATCACATAATACTGGGTGCTCACCATTGAAACTTGTCACGCCACGCCTATTATAAAACATTGACGTGGTTTCTTTGAATGAACAAAAGGATGCGGGAGACAGATAAATGGAGACGAAGAGAGATTAGCGCGCGCTAGCACTAGCGCCCCTGGGGCCTTGGTTACTTGGCAACCCCGCATCCAGGATTCACACTTCTGGAATGGAGAATCACAGGTCCCATGTGGTGGGGATGTGAAGACAAGGAGGCGAGAGAGAGACACACACATGCTGTTGGTTGTCCTCTACTGTTCGTTGAACTGTATTACAGCTAACAGTGTGCTACAATATCACAGCTAACATTGTAAGGCTGCACACCATTTTTTTGCTCATCTGCTGACCGTGATCAAAGATATCGGTGAAATTATTCCTGTTCGAGGCACGCAACCGCTATTCAGAAGATGGTGCTAATTTAAATGGTGGGTTTTCTTTTTCAGTCTTCTGTTTGTTGCTATGGGCAACCAAGGACAAATGGTATAAAACTGCAATGTATGTGTGCGATCAAAGCAGCCTCGCCCCCCCCCCCCACCCCCCCCGCCCCCCTCGCCTTCCCTCCTCCTCCCCTGCATTCTTCCCTGCAGTCTCTCCATGTCTCACCACCACTCCTCAAAATGCGGAAGCCTTAATTAAGACTTAATTAAGATTCCTCAAATGGCAGCAGCAGCAGCAACTGCTGTGGAGGAAACCCCTCCACAGAACAGAGGCCGACGTCCTGCAGGGTCTCTGTCGTCCGTTCCCCAGCGTATCACCTCATGAAGGTTGTGTCCGAAAGCCAACCGACCCACCCGCCCGCCCGCTTGTCGGGTTAAATTAGATATTTGTACCGGGAACAAAAGCGGTAGGGGGAACAGAAAGCATAGGGGGACTGTTTTGTGGGAGGCGGCCCCGGGCACAGTGTCCTTCTCCTGGGTTCTGGGCTAGCAAGACCTTAGTGCCGTGCTGGGCTGCTGCCTCTCCGGGGTGGGGGTGGGGGGGGGGGGGGGGGACCAATCGTGGGCTGATTGAAAGCCATCTCTCCACCACACCAAGCCATTATGTCCCCAGTCACAGAGCCTTGGGCTGGGTGGTGGGCTGGGGCTGGGGGTGGGAGGGATGGGGGGTGGTGGTGGCAGGCACTGGTGATTGGAATCACTGCCCTCTGAATTGATTCCTCTAAGAGGCTTATGAATGTTTGATATGACGTCGCTGGAGGGGGAGCTGGGGTATATCTGACCGGGGTTGTGGGGGTGGTAAGGGGGTGGCAGTTCAACAAGTTCAGTTCCCTTCCTCCTCTCATCCAGTTGATGAAGTTTAATAACGTTACCATTGTAGCTGTTACAATCGTGTGTAAGAGCATTGTTATTGCATAACTATAGCGCCATATTACTTACAGTGTAGCTGGGAAAGGCTTTATGAGATTCATTGGAGCCTCCAAGATGATGTGCCTTTGATAAGCAGCCACGTTGTCAAAGACATGGCTTTTATTCAAGGTATCCGAGGAATGGAAGCTCCGAAATTGCTGTCAGGAGAGAAATATTCCAGTGATTTTTTATTTATTATTTATTTTACCTCATCTTGCCAGTTATTCCGGCTGTGAAGATGTTGCCATGGTAGCCAACAGAAGGTTAAGTGGCAAACACAGCATGATGTTGAAATGTTGTGATTCTGGAGGACGGGGAGCTGATGCTGTTAGCATGTACAGTATACCATGACAATATGTTTATATTAAACTCTCGTTCTCCAGTTGGCTCTTGAGTAATCAAATAATGAAAGACTATAGACTAGATTTCTCTGTAGACTAATTATAAATGATTGAACCCTGCTCTATTCGTATCTTTATGTACCACAGCGATATTATATTGCTCTCTCCTTCAACAAATGTGCTTTGGATAAAAGCGTCAAATGCCCCAAATGTAAATGTACTTCAAACATGTACAGGAAGGGTGACGCCTTGCGATATTCTTGTATCTTGTCTCACACAAATCTCACAGTGTTCAATGTGTTGATTAATTAGCAGCATGTGATTATTCTGCATGAAGGTGTGTGTGTGTGTGTGTGTGTGGGGGGGGGGGGGGGGGGTGTTGTTGGTTTTGATATCATCGGGTTGCTCAGCTCAGCGTGATGAAACCACAGAGCAGTGGCGAATGCTCATAGCTGTTCATCCACCATCAGCAGGCTCACCAGTATAGAGCTGCAGGGGCATGTGATCATTATCTCAATGTACTGTATAGACGTTAGCCCAGTTAGTAAGGGCGCTGCGTTGATGACACACCCAAACACGTGAGATGATGAATGATAATGATCTCGGTACTCACTCGGTACTATATATATATATATACAGTATATATATATACAGTATATATATATTTATATGTTGTGTGCCTCCCTGCAGATGCTGCACAACAAGCATGTGATGGTGCGTGTGGGCGGCGGCTGGGAGACCTTCGAGAGCTACCTGCTGAAGCACGACCCGTGCCGCATGCTGCAGATCTCCCGGGTGGAGGGGAAGACCTCGCCGCTCTCCGGCCCCAGGTCCCCCGTCATCAAGGACCTGGGGCCCGACAGCTACCTGGTGGTGGCGGCAAACTACCGCGGGAAAAAGTGATGGCAAAGAGTCGTCCGGATCGTGTCGGTGTGGAGGCATGAGGACAGCTTGGGAATGGAGATGTTTTGCGTGTTAGGAGGTTATTAAGGTGGCTACTACAGGTGTCATGGGTGTGTGTGTGTGCGTTAAGTGTCATAAAAAAAAAGACATCCCTGGGACGCAAGGTGTGAACGGTGACTCAGGTACGCCGCCACCATGCACAATGGAGGATGGAGACGGCCTCGTCACAATGTTATTTCCTATTGAGGTTCCTAACCATTGAGAAAGTATGGGTGTTGTGAAATCGTTGTGTGAACTGTAAGAGAGGATATGTAATAGCCTACATTTTCTGTTGTAACAACATCAGTTCGTTTTTTTGTTTTTTTTACTGTATGTGTGACATGAAACACGAAATATTGCCCGATGTGGATGTCACGTGGCCTTGTGTGGAAACGTGCCACTTTTCGGTGCACACACTTAATATGAATTAATTATTATTATGATTATTATTATTATTGATTATGGCTGGCGTACAGTTTAAGATGAAGTTTAGTGGTGGCCCTGACAGAAGACACACGTTTTCCTCCAGCACTCATTTTAATATTCAAAGTATTGTCTGCCATGTATTGCCATGTTAATCTTATGCTGTGATCTGATTGGAAGATTGTTCAACCAAAATTAGTCTTACTTTTTCCTCACTTTGTAGCTCTGTTCATTAGTTTTACTGGGCTTTCTAAATATGGAATTCTAAGTATGTTACGATAAGTTGTATTTTTTTTTTTAGATAATGTGACACACTCTGAAACGATTTGTAAGTGGAAAAAAAAGTCTAAAAACGTGTATCTATTTTTTTTTACTTGAGCATTAAGGTGAAAGACATACCAAAGAAAGACTTGCCAAATAAATGTAGTTATTGAACCTTTCTCCTCTTAGATGCAATAATGCACATATATCTGTACACCTTCACAAACACAAACTATACGGCTGTTCTCAGGAGACAGACTCCCCTTTTTAAATGTCACTGCAGTGCTTTTATACATTTCCCATTAGGCTACCAAAACAGCGGCAATAGTCATAACGCTTACGTATTGATTGTCTTCATAGGCTGACGCATTGTTGTACACTGCTGACCTCTAGTGGTGACATTTCATATTGCTCACGGGACAGTTTTCCTATGCATTGGCAATCGAAGTAACAATGAATATGTATAGATAAAAAAATAACAATAACCTTGAGACATTGTTTATCGGGAGGTTAATTGCCAAGTGTCTCCCCTGTAAGAACCATCAATCTTCTGTTTTATGTTAATGAGCACCTGACCTGCATATACAATAGCTGCCTGCTAACATAGGCCTACATTGTGGGATCTCTGACTTAAACACTTTTATACATACTTCTTTGAAGACTTGTTTGGTTTCAAGTGTGGAACTTACTGTCGATAGATATTCCCCGATGAACGCACATTCATTGATTTATCTTCAGTTATATAATGATATTGACATTCAATAATACACAACGCACAATGCATTTGGTAGAACATAATTTAATGCAGCAGCATGCCTCCATTACCCATACCTCAACATGGCCGGAGCACCACAAGCATTTAAGGATCAAGTGATAACCTAATGTGATCAATAGCACTGAGTTAAGCATGGCAAGTCCAAATAAATACATACACCTCTTAGGCAAACACCACCTGGCCTACCAATCCACTTCCTCTCTTCCTCTATCGATTGGTTACAAGTACACTTCAATCAATCACCAAACAGGCAATCTATGTGCAACTTCACTGACAAAGCATATTCATTATTCTTATTCTTAGGAAAATCAAGCAGACCACATCGAAACATTCTCAAGATAACAATTCAATGATAAATCCAATAACGTAAATCATGCATAGCACACAATAGAAACAAACACAAATGGAGGTGAAGTGAACAAGGACTCTTTAAATTGAAATGTAATTATTAATTAAGTGTGCACCCAAAAAGGAGCCGGATATCAAATATGAATCACTTCAGAAATGTGTCAAATTCTATCTGCTCTTTAAAGCACAACTAAATACGAAATGTTAAGAACCGTTATAATATTTGTATCTGTAATATATCAAAATATTTGCATTAAAAAGCAACATCTTTGTCTAAAGGCCTTTGTGGAGAGACAAACTCTGTTAGGGCTGCAACTGTCCACGTCTTGCATCGTCCACAAATGCATCGATTCTTTTTTAAATGAACGATCGTCTAGTCTATGAATTAATGGCAAATACTCAAACCCTCAATGTATTTCACAATTATCTCTGCAGAGAAAATCAGCCAAATCTTTTGCATTTCCCCACCAACATGACTGCATTCGTTCTCCTTCCTGTGTGTTAATGTGCCATCAGCAGTCCAACATGGCGTGAGTCCTAATGTGGCATCGGGTCCTGCTGTGACATCACTTCAGATTGTTCTTGAAACCTCACTATATTAAGATGCTTGGCAAGCAAAACAATATATATATATATATATAAAAAAACTAAAGAATCGTTGGACATCAGCAGGACGACTTTCAAAGTCATCTTGCAGTAATACTTCTTGTGTGGTTTCTTCTATTAAAGACATTCTAACCCGTCTGTAGTTCTGAGCTTCCATAAAGACATTCTAACCAGTGAGTGGTTATGAACTTCTATCAGGACATTCTAACCAGTGTGTGGTTCTGAACTTCTATAAGGACATTCTAACCAGTGTGTGGTTTTGAAATTCCTTAAGGACATTCTAACCAGTGGATCCTCAGCCAACCTGCCACTGCAAAAGAGAGAACAAGGGTGGTTTTAGTAATAATAAAAAATACAAAAGTTCTAGTAGGCTAAGTGATAGTTATACATGTGCTGCATATGAAGACGATCATTAATCAATTGTTTGTTTCAAACATTTTTCATATTAGGAGGAAGGAATCGACTATCGTGGCTTCAAGGTTATGTCAACTCAACATCACACATTTGTCGTGGATCACTTCCATGGGCATCGATTGCATTGCTCTCCCGTAGAACTCTCGGTGGGAATAGCATTTAGCAGTAAATGCTATCCCCTATAGCCATCAGGTTGCCCTCTGCGGAGCAGTCCTCCACACACAGACTGGGAGGAACTCGAGGGACTCACCTTCAGTCCGCCTCCACCGGACACAGACGTCTTCAATGCCTGCTTCTCCGCCTCTTCTTGATTTTTCCTTTTCCTTTCAACTGCCTCTGGGTTTTTGACACCCCTATATGTTGTCTGAGGAAGGAACACGGGGAATTGAAGAAGAGTAGAATACAAATGGAGCAAAAACAAGCATGCGAGACACCAGTGGTTTTAAAAGAGCACTGTAATAAGATTCCCTGTGTTGGCTGCAAAAAGGTTTTCCTACATATGATTTTACTCTGGAGCAGCAGTGGCTAGCCCAGCTAGACTAATGAATAACATATTGAATTATGGTTTACTACCTGACCTGTGTCCTCGTCGTAATCTATTCATAATCTAGTCTGAGGAAAGGGAGACTTTTAAGACTGAGGACACTGTGAATAACAAACGCATACTGAAACTGAACACAATCTCTCAAGACACATTCCAAGTGTTAAGACAGCGGTGTTTTAAAACAATGTCTACCACTGTGTACGCAAGGAGCCTATTACCCTTGCAATCACCAAATAAGGCCATTGTGGCAAAGACAGCCGTGTGCAGTGTGTTGCACATAGACACAAGCATGTGACGTCTCAGGGCTGAATCGTGTCGTTTTTCAAGTGCAGTGGAAGCGCAAGGACAACATTTGTGGAAGGAAAAACAATAACATTCAGTTTGACATAGAAATGTGAATAGAGATGTGGCCTCAAAGCAAAGAGATGTGAGATGTGATCAAACTCAGGCAAGTCTGTGTATTTCGCCAACGTGGAAGACCACCAGACCATTACTGTGGGGCATAACCAACAACAACACCACCGACTCACCTCAACACATGTTTTGAATGGTTCTTACGGGTTTGCATGTGGAATTTCTGTACAACAGAAGATGAGGCACCACATTGTGAAGCACATTGGCCGTATTGTATAGTTTTTTACTATGGCGTTCCCCGTTGTCCACAGGTCGACATTGTTCTTGGTCTTCCACTGTGTGTGTGTGTGTGTGTGTGTGTGTGTGTGTGTGTGTGTGTGTGTGTGTGTGTGTGTACCAGTAGCCTACCTCTTTCTGTCTCTTCTCGGCCGCCTCGGCCAATTGTCGTCTGCGTGACTCCTGTAATGAAATCAGAAGTTAGACAGAATCAGAATCAGCACCATGATTGATCCTTAATAACACATCCTAACAAACACATAGCACTGTGTATGTATACTGTGTATAATATCTATATATCTATCTAGATCTCTAAATATCTATATATCTATATATATAGATAGATAACTGAATTGACACGTGTCAATTCATGTCTTTTTTAAATGAATGATTATCCTCGCAACAACAACAACAACAAAGTGAACTTTTAAAAGTGTAAAGTGAACCTACTGGATCCGGAGTCTCCACGGCGTCGTCAGCACCAAAGCAGGACAAGCACATCCCCATCCTTGTTGTTGAGCGATTCCAACACAACAAAAAGGAGATAAATAGACAATACTAGAAAATAATAATGTGATATGGACAGCTAGATGAATGGCTAGTAGCTATGGCGCGGGTGGGGTTTGGGGTGACGGTGTCTTCTGGTCCCTACAGCTGACGGGGGGGCGGTGGTGGTGGTGGTGTTGTGGACCCGCCTAGCATCACGCTAACAGTTAGCTGCTAACAACACGGGAATCTTTCTCCCCAAGCGACGGCAGAACTAGAGAACTAACGAAGCGAAGCAGGGTAGCAGTAAGCCGCCTAGTGGTGCTACCTTTGGCCACACATATTGTTGAAGATCGTCGACATGTTTTCTGAATACAAAACCAGAGATAAGACGATAAGATGAGCGGTGGAGAAGGGGAGGAGTTCTGAGTTGTTTATGTTTCCAAAACAGGCAACGGAGAGCTGCGTTCAAGATACATCCATCCATCCAGGGCGTTAACGAAAGAGTTGTAATACGTCATACAATGAAGCAACAGTCGACACACCCTCCTGCCGAAACAATATTGTCAGCGTGATATTATCACTTCCTATGAGTACTATGAGTACTTCCAATAAAAATATTGTGATTATAATTTTATTATGAATACTTTTCTGGGATTTAAATGTATTTTCGATACACGTGACACGTGATGTTGTTGAACACAACTCCCAAGAAGACGGGGCGGTGGTTTGCTGTTGACTCTGTCGCTGAGACGCGGTGCAACACTCCCCCCTAGTGGTGACACGCGGGAATCGCTCTACCGTTCGCACTGACAGGCGCACGTCATCCGTCCATCCATCACTCTCGCACAGGTCAGCGTCATGTTTTAGTATGTATCTTATATGTTACTACAAAAGTATATTGTAGGCTAATGGGGCTACATATTTGTGTATTTGTATAGTTTAACTGTAAATTGTAAATCCGTTAGTTTATTTGTATCATTCTGTTGTTTTCCATATTATTTTATTGTACTGTATCGCTATGTAGCATGGCACAAGAATTTCCTTCGGGATAAATAAAGTTATATTCTATTGTATTCTATTCTAAAAGCATCTTGCAATTCAAGCACAAAAGTACAACATGTTGAATTTTGGGGTTTGACACCTTTATCATTTGAGGTCACCACTATAGAGTCAGCACGGAAAGTAACGCTGGGGAAAGTCAAGCGTCAACATGTCCATGTCCATTTCGCACAATCAATAGACTGCAATCGATAAGTGTCTTGACTAACTGTTGTACCAGGTCTTCTTCGGGCGCTGATATTGTATATGTATTGTAACTCCACCCCATCCAGCCGCTTGAGTGATGACGGTCGGAGAAGATGCGTCTCATTCATCACGGCTGCTGTATTGATATATCATTTTCTTGCTGTTATTGTTTGCGAACATCTACTGGACGGTCGAGTATATACGCACAATGGAGGCATCGGTTTCAATTTGTGACCTATCAGGTAGGCTTACACACAGCTTTTATTTCAGAAGAGTTGCAGTTTGAGTAACGGTATCCAATGACACCGTTTTAACTATATATGTCATCTTGTTTACCAGTGTTTGTGTGTGTGTGTGTGTGTGTGTGTGTGTGT
This sequence comes from Coryphaenoides rupestris, assembly GCA_002895965.2. Taxonomy (NCBI): domain Eukaryota; kingdom Metazoa; phylum Chordata; class Actinopteri; order Gadiformes; family Macrouridae; genus Coryphaenoides; species Coryphaenoides rupestris. The sequence continues at coordinate 172,037 of PIJE02000054.1, forward strand.
GTGTGTGTGTGTGTGTGTGTGTGTGTGTGTGTGTAGGCATATACATTATATCCCCGTACAATTTGTATAGTCCAGAACGTCAATTAAATATCATGGAGTGATGGTTATTCAATATTATTGAGTGGTGCTGGCAACTTATTGCATTCATGGCAGAAATGAAGGATGTAGCCGGTATAAACTTAAAGACCATTAGATTAAACAAGGAATTTCTCCCACAGGGAATATTGTATTCAATCATTGTCATTCAGAAGTTTATCATGTCATAGTGTCTTCTCTATAGCTATTCTGTTGCTAATGGTGGACATAATACTTATATTCAATACCAAATAGTAATACAAGATACCAAAAGAATGCATTCTGTCTCAGATAATTCTACTCCAAATACATAAAAGGTATTTAACTAAAATGCAAATGACAAAAAGTTGTAGTTCTTAAACATCTTGGCTCTTGCTTCGATGACAAGCTATAATCCATTCATCTGTTGTCAAACATATTATCAAACTGAAGTTATAGCCTAATAACAGACTCTTAGTAGCACTTTTGAGAATAAGCATGTTAGTATTTACAGCTCTAAGACCAACATACTGACGCAATATTTGCAATTGGAAATACAGTAACATGGATAAAGCCCCCTGCAGTTAAATAGCTCAAGGAAATAAAGGTGCTAAACATTGGACTAAAGTGGACTTATGAAGTACAGTACTTTCAGCATATTTGTTGTAACTATTGTTCAGGGGATCTTTTTTGTCACTTCAACTGTAGTCCATATGCATAAAGTGGACACTAACAGCTAGACTGGAGTCGAAATCCCCACTGGACTCACAGTTTCCTCCTCTGTCTACTGGAGGCTCTCCAGAATGGATGAGTACGGTTCCTTAAGCTAGGACTTAGGCTATACCTTTTTGTTTTATCTGAATAATCCATGAGGGAGGAAGTACCTGCTCATCAATCGATCGATCAGGGCTAATGTACGGTGCTAACACCATCAACGTGACCAGCCTCAATATAAAGGCAGAGCAGGCCTGAGACCCTGACAAGTTTTGGGATGATTTTACTGTTGCTTACTGAAGACATACGGTCGAACAGACTGAGGTGTTGAATATTAAAGAGGGGCAGATGTGGTCGTGTGTGTTGCATAGATGCAATTGTTATTCTGATTTTAATTGATTTGATTGATTTGATCCCTTGTATCCTGCATGCTTGTTGTGTGCGATTTGTGCATCGCTTCCCCTCATATGAGACGTCCATCACAGAGAAACAGCGATGAATGGAATCATCTCTGTTAAGAGTCTATAGAAGGTCTACAATATATTGCCACAGTATCTCCACCCACCCCACACCGCCCCATGAACTTTGGTGAGTCATATTGCGTGGAGCTCCAACGCAACACTCTCCACCCGTCCTCCCCACTCCCCCCCCACCCTGCGGCCAGGACTGTAACCCCCCCCCCCCCGCCTCTGTGGGGCCTAATGAGGCTGTGGGGCGGTCACATGACCATGCTGGCTGGCTGGCTGGCCCTCCACCGCTGAACGTTGACTGGGAGCTGATGGACCGTAGACACATGAGGGGGGTGTGGGGGTGGGGGGGTGGGGGGGTGGAGCACGCCCGGATGACTGCAGCATACTTCTCTCTCGTTTGTAGATGCGGCGGTCCGCGGGATTGTAAGCACATTTATTTAGAGATGCATTATTGGCCTGCGAGCATGGAGAGACCCTGGGGGGAGGGGTGGGTGGGGGTGCTGTTCTGGTTGTGGCTAATGAATGATGGAGGATACATTTGATGCAATTCACGACACACATTCATCTGAATGCAATGATTCTTTTTTAAGTGATTCTATACAGGGATCCTCACCACCATGTTGAAATGACTTATTTTAAATTGTCTTTTTTCCCCTCATTCTTCATCCAGTAGCCACACAATGCCAATGCAAGGCACAAGGAAAGGAAATTAAATTCTCTCCCTTTGACAAAGCAAAGATCCTTCTTCATTGTGAGATTAATCTCCCGGCTGTATTGTGTTCATTGCTTTTGTGGAGAATCCACACCGTAGATTTAGAGCAACGTATGCAAAATGCATTTATTAATTCATTCACACATTTAAAAAATTACTTGGCTGGAAGAGTTTGCTGTGGCCATGATGCTTTGACCAAGGTGCCACCGGTTAGTTTTGAAAAGGCAGCCGTTCAGCGTGCGATTATTTTCCATTAGTGTCAAATGGCAAAGGGAATTTTCAAGGGTGGTTAATAATGCATGAGTCTGGCAACATGAGAGGAATGATTAAGGCACTGGCATTAGAGAGGATCTCCTGACTGTTTAACGCAGCTGGACTGTTGTGCTCTTGTGAACAACACCAGCCAGTAGAAATATACACGAAGTAAGCAGCACACAGCAGGGAGGACGTCTGATACATGAATATGTTAATAATGTATTGGCACTTTAGAGAGTATTATAGTTAGGCACTCCGCCTCTCAAATGAGGAATCATAAGCGCACCAGTCTAAACACAAGCCCTAGTCCCTGTGTCTAGCATTTCTGTGCACCATGTACATATTGTGTATTTGTTGTGTGCATGTCTGTGCGTGTGTGTGCGTGTGTGTGTGTCCGTGTGTGTGTGCGCATGCATTTGTGTGTGTTTATGTGTGTATGCTGCTGTGTGTTTGAACATGTGTATGAGATAAGTTAAGATAAGATAAGATAAGATAAAATAAGATAGACCTTGTGCCAGAGGTTGCTCAAATGTGTGTATTTGTGTGTGTTTATGTGTGTGTCCTGCCTGATGTGCGTGTGTGCATGTGTGTATGTTTGCGTGCATGCGTGCGTGCATTTATTTCTACATCTGCATGTCTTCTGCAGGATCATCATGTCCCGGAGACGGGTTTTCCCAGCCCCTGCTGGCACGGGGGCCCCCTGCCGGCTCCAGGGCGGTCGGCCACAGTCTCCACAACCCCTGCATCAGACACTCCGTCTCCTGGAGCTCCTTGGGAGCCAGTGCCTCTTTCTCAGGTGCCATGGACCTCCAGAGCGACCACGAGTCCAGTAAGTGTACCATAGTGCCGACGGCCACACTTACACAATCACATCTAGTGACGATAATTTGCTTTCTTGTTGTAATATGATATCACCAGAACTATGTCTGTACAAACTTCATCAATGCACTTTGATCAACTGGACAAGTAGTATATATGGTGTAGCTTTTTGCATGCTGTTCATGACCTATCTATTTACCTCTGAAATATCTATTTACATACTATTCAATTGAGATTTCTATTGGCAATCCATGGTAGTAATCACACACTCCACCACACAAGTCTCTACCCTACACTATATTTTCCTAGAGGTCCCTCTTCCCGGCCCTGCCCAAGTGAGAGGCCAATATTTCGGACCACACCTTTGTGGTGTGTCCCACGGGGTCTTAGTATAAGTGTTAATGAGCTTGCCCATCGCCTAACGCTCCCCCACCACCACCACCACCTCCCCCACCAACACCACCACCTCCTGTCTATCCCCCACCACCCACCCTGAGCTCCAGATGGACACAACAGCAGCAACAGAGCAATGACCTCCACAGTAGCGGTAGTGGTGTTGCCCGTGTGCACCTTGGCGTGACAGAGGAGGAGGAGGAGGAGGAGGAGGAGGAGGGGAGGAGGAGGAGGAAGGTGGAGTAGGAGGAGGAGGAGGAGGAGGAGGAGGCCGCTCTGAAATCGGCTGCGCGGAGCTCCGTCTGTCTCCATGTGAAATTTTAAGAAACAGCACATCAACATTTTCCAATCAATCCCCCCGATGTGGAGCACTTGGGCCATGCAGGGCATCCATCCACTGTAATCCAGTTAAATACCCTGATGAGCATCGTGACTCGCGGTCCACTCACGCATCAGATGTATGGCGTCGGACAAACAATAAGGAAGTAAGTACAGGCTGAGTGGATTTCCGTAGCCTTTCCAGCCTAATGCGATGTCTGGGCTGTGCTGCTAAAGTGATGACCTTGAGTGTCAGCATCACCGAGTCATCTGCACCATCCCCCATCCACTTTCTTACTGTCTGGTAACCGAAACACGCCCCTATATTGCATATTGTCCTCTGCAGTTATGATTTAACTAATGACAAACTAACTTTGTGTGTCGGAATGGCGATTGGCTAAAGTAGTTTTCCACCTGAAAGAAAAATATTTAAATCTCAATTGTATGATAGATTTATACATTAATATATTTCTTTGTTCCAATGTGACCTTCTTAAAGAAATCCCCTCTCGATGTAAAGTTTCAGCATCCCAGAATAATTTGCAATGCGTCCAATGTCAAATGATGTGACTCCAATCATTACCACAAGGGGGCAGTGTTTCCTTTTCTAAAACCGCGCTCTTTCTGTTGCGCGGTTTCAAATCTGACCTACATCTCAGAACAAAGGGCAGAATGGGGTGAGATTAAAAAAGAAAAGAAATGGAATCTATTGTCAATTCAAGACTTGCTTATTTCATGAATATATCATTATTCAGGCAGAGCGGGAAAAACGTCTACATTGACAGTTTGCCAAGCCTACCATTCGCCCTTGCTATCATAACAGTGGGAGGATGGAGACACATGCTGGGCTTCTATGAACCATATGCTCTATTATTCCAAGCAGCTTCTTGAAATATTTACATGTACGCACACACACACACACACACGCACGCACGCACGCGCGCACACACACACACACACACACACACACACACACACACACACACACACACACACACACACACACACACACACACACACACACATTCATCGCACACACAGTGAATTGTACACACAGACACACAGCAATGTATCTGATCTGCTAGTAAAAATGTGTTGCTTGCATAAGTTAACCAACCACCACCATACACACAAGCTTGCACACACACACACACACACACACGCGCGTGCACGGACACACACACACACACACATACACACTCACACGCGTGCACGGACACACACCCACAGACACACACACACACACACACACACACACCTCTCTTCTGGGACAGTATTGTTTCATGGGTGAAATGGCTGCAATTGTGTGCATTTGACATTGAGGTAAGAGCAATAACCTTGATAAGCCATCGCATGATTAGGGCTGTGCTCCTATATGGTATAGGCTGTATCGTAAAAACACATTTACATTACATTTACATTTACATTTAGGGCATTTGGCACCAAGACACATCCAATGGACAGTGGGTACAGTAATCAATAATCACCTCCTGTCTTCATTAGTCACCACTAAAAATCTAAATCAATATTCAGTTTGTCATTATCAGCGATTTTAGTAATCTTATGGTGGTGAGTGTTAGAGTAATGATTAATAATCATCCTTAATGAATTATGTAAGAGAGAGACAGTTGTTGTTCTCCTTGTTAAATGAATCCTATAGCACACTGTATTGTGGTCTGTTTGATGAACTGGCATACATTACACAGAGCCGGCACTAAAAAGAGATGCCATTTCATTTTTTTGAGGTATTCTTTTTTGAAATTATAATAATATTTATAATCCTACATTTAATTTTATTTAATATTTTATTATTTAGATATTTAGAATCCTATAAGCGGTAGGTTAGGAATTGGGCTAGTGATATTATAATGTATTGATGTGTTCTATGTGTAAAACTCTCTGGTGTATTTAGTTCTCTGCCACCACTATTCACATGAAGGCCCACGTCAGCACCTTTTCTACGAGGCTACACACACTATTGATTGTTGGGAGTTTTTCCCACGTCTAGTATTAAATATCCCATGTAACCGTCTGACCTGAAACGCTGTCACGGCTTATTTCTTATTTTCACCCCTCCACCCCTCCACACTAGATATTGTTATTGGATCAGCTCCATGGCTAATTATAGACAATAATGGAAATGGAACATTTGTTTTATAGTTATATTTATATTGTGTGTGGGGGGCGCATTGAGAACATATTTTAATGGGGGGGGCATATCGATTATATTTTAATAGGGGGTGGGGCATATCATTATATTTTAATAGGGGGTAGGGCATATTGATTATATTTTAATATTGGGGTGGGGGGGGTGCATATTGAGTAGTCTACATTTTAATTTAGGGATCCCTCCATATATTGTAATTACGGCCATTGACAGTCATGTGGGTGAAACTAGATTTTTTTTGGATGGGGGGTTTTGAAAAACGTGACCTACTAACACCTCCGTGTTGAGGAGTGGAGTTTGCAGTTTGCAGAGCTTGTTTTTTGTTGTTGTTCCGCAACAGCGGAGTCTGCAGGGCCCCAGCCGCCGGGTGGTGATCATCACCAGCGGATCAATACAATACAATAGATGCCCTTGATATCCATTGTCATCCATTTATTTTCCCCGAAGGTGATTATTGAAGTAATAAGTTCGGTATAATTCACACGGCGTGCGGCGGCAGCAGGTGACCAATGGACAGGAGAGCGTGGTCCATCATCATCATCATCACTGCACCTCCCTCTCCTCTCTCTCTCTCCTCTCTCTCCATCATCATGTCACCATGACAACAGCAGCCGTGGATGCAGGGGCAGCGCGCATGCAGCGGAGCTCAGACGACAGGTGTTGTCGGGGTTGTTGTTTGCGCAGCATCGTTTTGGCGGGATGGGAGCTGCGAGGAGCGCAGCGACCTCCGCAATCTTAACACCACCGCCGCCGTATAGAGTCCCATGCATTCTGCAGCTCTTCCTCTCTTCTTCTTAATACGGAGCATCGCGTGTCCGCCGGGGAGCCGCTCAAGCAGCGCAGCCATGGTGCACCACTCGGGCTCCATCCAGTCCTTTAAGCAGCAGAAAGGTGCGTTTGCTGTTGACAGCGTCTTTTTAACAATGTGTTGCCGCCTCGAGGACTTTTTATTTCTTTTATTTCTTGTCTGATAGTTTGGAAAATATTGATTTATATATGACTGCACTTGTGTCTATGGAAGCTTTTACAACCACTATGTGGCCACTTGTGACGCAGAGTTGTTGTTAGTGGGACCAGTGTTATGTCCGCGTTATGAGGGTAATCTAACTATACTCGTGGCTTTTGAATCCATTCCCATGCATCATTCCATATATGCAAGATATGCAACATATACCTAACCCCTTGGTCAAAATAGTGGATAACCTCTAGGCCTATTGCATGGGTTAGGTTATTTTCTCCATTTACTTCATATGTGCATAGTACAAGCAATATCTACATAAGTAAATAATGTTTTATAAACATGTCCTGAAAGGCATCTCTTTGGTAATAGAGAACAAGTGAGTGTGGCAGATAAATTCCATGTGAAATTTTCCTTGTGAAATTTTCCATGTGTTGCAGCAGTGTGCTGTGATAGTTGAATATCAATATCAAGGAGGGGGGGGGAAGCAGCAGTTATATCTTTCTTGTTCTCATATTTGTTCCACGATATCTATTAATATTGTATTTATTGCCACTAAAATTGGCGTAAAACTGTCATTTCTATAGAGGCGGCTGTATTTGGAAACACGTCCATGCTGTCAACACATTTAAACCAGTGTCCACAGTCCAGTGTATCGACATTGACTTTATGAAAATGTGTGTCAATAGATCACAGCCTCTGTGTGTACTTAGAGGGGGGTGTTAAGTACAGGAGGGCTCTGTTTTAACACCTAATGGTGGTCAAGCTTCACGGTGCAGCATTGTGGTGATGACAGTTTGGCCCATATTGTTCATGATGAAGTCAGAAGTCAGGCAGTGCAATCAGCCTGATGAGGAGGAAGACACAGGTGACGTGTATAGGTAATCAATAAGCTGATTGAGTCAATCAATCTGCCATCAAAACATGGATGAAAATATACTGACATACATGTCGATACCAAGTTTTGTATCAATGCAAAGTCATCCACCGATATACTGGAGAATGAGGAAACCAGACATGTGCTGATAAATTAAACCGTGTAACATGGTCAGTAATACAACACAGACCAAACAATCAATACAGTCGTTCTATATATAGACAGTATATATCCACATATATTATACAATCAATAGGAACAATTTCCAGTATAGGCTGAGATGGAAAGTTACACGATCCTTCCGTTTAACTGGAGTTAAAAGCCTCACGTAAAAAGCCTTGAATTCTCTAATTCTAAGGTGCTCAGTAGAGGAGAGAAGTCAATTTACACAGCAGCACAGCGCGATGCACCAAGGACCCACTCTGATGCGCATTCAATGCACATCTCTGTGATGAATGCCGCGGGCAAAGGCAGGAGTTTGTTGCACGGATAACAAGGTTGTTGTTGTTGTTGTTGTTGTGAACGAGAGCGGGGGGGCTGGTGGTGGTCAGTCAAGTGTCTGCACAAGGATGAAACACATGGTGGACAACATGGCCTACAGAACAGGCATGTGCTGGTATTCACCAATACATACCAAGACCATGTGCCAACAAACACACACACACAATAACACACCTGTTGATGGTATCCGCACAGCACGCTAACAGAGACGTCGACACATTGCATCTGAAGGCATGAATATAAATAATTAAAGACGATATTATAAAAATACACCACAGAATAACAGCTGGCCAGTTCCTGTTTCTTGTTGCAATGAGACCACAGAACAGAGTCACTCGCCAGTAATAACACATTTGATCTCTGATGGATGATAAAAGATCAATGTGCAATATCAGATGTAGCTTCCTGTATATATATTATCTTCTCAATAGTCCTGAGATGATCGTTATGGGATTATGATATTGAAACGGTAATGTGAAGATAAGTAGGTCTCAAGAGCAGAGAGCATCATGACAGAGAATTTAATCGTGTCAGTGGGGGGTTGGTTCTGTGTGTATATGTGTGTGTGTGTGTGTGTGTGCGTGTATGTGTGTGTGTTTATGTGTATCTGTGCATGTGCGTGTGTGCGTCTGTGTGTGTGCGTGTGTGTGTGTGTGCGTGTATGTGTGTGTGTTATGTGTATGTGTGCATGTGCGTGTGTGCGTCTGTGTGTATGTGTGTGTGTTTATGTGTATGTGTGCATGTGCGTGTGTGCGTCTGTGTGTGTGTGTGTGTGTGTGTGTGTGTGTGTGTGTACGTGTGCGTGTGTGTGTGCGTGCATGTACACGTGTGAGAGAGAGTGATTACTACAGGGGGGAAAAATTGCTTAAATCAGTGATTTTACAATCACAAGCAGGCCACCTGTCGGCTTACGCAAGCAGGCAGATGGTTTTAGATGTAGACCCCAGCGATGAACAACGCTTGGGGTAGAACACTAACACTCTCAATACAAAAAAGGAAAAATGAATGAACAATTGTATGCAATGTTTTAATCAAGTCAAGTCAAGTCAAGTCTATTTAATTAGTATAGCCCTTAATCACAGTTACAGTCTCAAAGGGCTTTACAGGCCATATGATTATGGGGCCATGTGATTATGACACGCCCCCTAGCCCTAACCTCCCTAAAGGGTAAGAAACGACTCCCTTAATTAACAAGGAAGAAATCTGGAGAAGGAACGCAGAGTGGGGGATTCCTCCTTCCAGGGACGGTTTGGAGAGCAATGGGTGTCATGCGGGCATAAATAGGAGTTAGAAAGCTTGACAATTATAATCCTTTTTCTTTTTCTTCAAATATCTACCGTGCACACAGGTAAATAGAAATAGAAGTAAACCGCCTCCTCCAGGCGCATGCACTTCAACTCTTCAGCTTTCCAAAAAAGTTTCATGTAACTTGTACAATCCCCGATGAGTAGCATCACCCCCGCACACACACACACACACACACACACACGTCAGCCCCCCCCTGTCCAACGTTGTTTATTAGAAGTTATTCCTGGTAGAGACACTCAGTCACAGCTGAGGCTTCATGGGAGGAGGAGGAGGAGGAGGAGGAGGATGCCTGGTCGGGGGACGGGGGGTGGTGGGGGGGGGGGGGGGGTGGGGATGCAGACGAAATTACAGGCAAGAAGAAGAAGCATGAGAAGAAAGGTAGCTTTTTAATTAACTTCAAACATGGGGGGGGAGATTCGGGGAGGGGAAACGTAAGCGCATAAGGGGGGCAGGTCCGCGTCGCGCAGCGTCTATAATCTCCTCCAACGATGCAGTTCAGTTCAGCGCCTGTGCCAGGATGCTCTAATAGGATCCCGGCCCCTCGGTTAAACCAGCAATGATGAAACAAAACTAACCACCACCCCCCCTCCCCCCCCCTCCCCCACCCAACCCAAAAAAAAAAAGAGATCCGCCATCTGCTGTTCACAGATGATGACGCGTCGACGGATATCGGTAGCCAAAGAATTACATCATTAAACGCTGGGTGTGTTCTCAACGTTGCTAACGGTCGTTAACCGGATCTATGTTCGCAAACATTTAATGATTAGTACAGTAATCACATGCGTTTGGGGCCAATTTAGCCGTGTGTGTGTGTAAATAGGTGACTTATTGGATGCCTCTGTCATCATACGTGCTGTTTATGAGTGACTTTATGAGTTACTTTATGAGTGAATTGACGCGTGACTTGGTGTCGATCGTGTGTCTATCTGCCCCGTCCTTTTCCGAGGAATATCAGCCCGTCGCAGCAAAACAAGAGTGCAAGGCGACGACTCGTCACGCATGTAACGTGCAACGTACACACACACACACACACGCACACACACACACACACACACACACGCATGCATACACATTCCTGCAGACACACACTGAGACACACACACACACAAACAAACCATAGAAACACATTTGAGAGAGAGAGAATATTGGTGTGTGTGGGTGTGTGTGTGTGTGTATGTACAGGTATGGAGTACGTGAACATACACCCCCCCCGCCCCCCTCAGATCCCCTGTCGTGTGCATGTGGGCCGTTGGAATTGAGAGCTCACCGTGAGGAGTCAGAGAGCTGCGGCACCCAGAGAGCCAGCAGCCCACAGATGAATAATTGAAGTTATGGAACACAGAAGCAGCGAGGGACGGTAGAGCACACTGACCTGAATTATCCACCCCCAAGCACCCCCCCCAACAAGCGGTCTGCACACACGGAGGGGGGGTCTATATTTAGCAGACTTCTACCGGGCCTGCTGAGATTCAATAGGTATTTGTCTGATACCAAGGCCCTTTTTAATTATGTTTTATTCGGGATTCACTGTCATTCATTGGGTTGTGTTGCAGAATGTAGTTTTTGGGTGCCAGCCCCCCCCCCCCAATGTTGGTGCCCAAGAAAAGTGTAATCTACTTAGCAATAAACAAGAAAATTCCAAAATCGACTGAATAACGATGTTAAAAGATGAACAGAAATGTGTACGGATGGCTTCTTCTCTCAGAGGAGAATTAGTTTTTCCGGCACGACTGATGAGAAGTGTCACCTGTTGGAGTTTTTTGAACAACCGTAAGGCTGAAAATCAATTTCAGCCCAGGCTGAGGCATGACTCACCCACGCACACACACACACACACACACACGCACAGACACACACAAACAGATATCCAGTTAGATTGGGATTCGGGGGAATCCAGGACCTTATATCCCCCGCACAGAGATATGGCAGATTTATGACAGACAGAGAGCGCATTATTAGGACAGTGTGTCCCCCGGGACAAACAAACGGACCCCTACACAACCAGAACCACTGTGCTGCTGCTTTACACATTCACATCACACTAACAAACAACACAACACACAAATGATTAGGAGGCGAGCCTCCGCAAAAACCCCCACACACACCGCATAAATCCTCTTAATCTGCTGTCGCAAGATCCGCAGACAGAAAAGCTGCAGGAAGATCCAAATCCTGGATCACGACCTCCGCCTTGAAGCCTCAGCCAGATCTCCTCTCTGTGGGCAGCAGCAGCCAGAGGAGGGGGAGGAGGAGGAGGGAGGAGGAGAAGGAGGAGGACGAGGGGATGGGGGGGGGTGGTGGAGTAATTTCAATCCGTCATAGGTGCATCCCGGCACGGGTAACCAGGCTTGTAATGATGTTATACATCACACACCCACACACGCACACACACACACACACACACACAAGTGCATTAACATCGCCGCCACCACCAGCCCTTCCTCGCTGCCACGAGGAAGACCATGTTACAGCCGCAAGATTCACAACCAAGTTGTGATCCTCCAGAACATTCTCACACCGATGGCAGCCTGAGCTCATATTGGGAGTTTTTGTGGTGTGTGTGTGCGTGTGTGTGTGTTGGGGTGGGGGGGGGGGGGGGTGTGTGTGTGTGTGTGTGTGTGTATGTGTAGAGTATGGTGCTTTTTTTCATTCTACGTCAACTGAAACATTGATCTATACTTATTGGTTGAAATCATTATTCGAAGTGTCTCTCTGTAATATAGACTGGGGGCCGGTATGTGCTTTTTTGGGGGCTATGTTTCTGTCTTCTGTGTTCTTACTAACTAATATAAGGGAACTAGATGAACTAAAGGAATGAACTATTCGATCAGCGAAGAATACGGCGTAAGTTTGCAAGACCGCTCATGTAAGTGTATCTTCATCTAGGGTCCCATGTCGTTGTATCCTATATCCTTATTATCACTTAATCGCTGCTTATTATCTATATCCTTTATTTTCATCCTCGTTGTTCCTGTCTCCTGTAGACACACACATCGCAAATGTACTCATTGTAATTGGACAAAAGTGTCTGTGACTGAATGTAAAGTGTGTGTGTGTGCATGCATGTGCGTGTGTGTGTGTGTGTGTGTTTAGCTGATGCCCAAACTGACGCGTGGCTTCCTGAAGTCCTTCGTTCTGCACGCACACTTCTCCCTCTTGTCCATTATACACCAGGGGGTCCTCTTTTCTTGGCCGCATAACTCTGACGCACCATGACAGTGGGGGGGGCGGGGGCGGGGTGAAGGACTCGTCCTACCTACTTTCCTTCCCTGTCTCCTCATCTCCTTGTTCCATCCTTCCTCGCTAGCCTCGCCAGCGAACGTGGCTGGGTGGCCGGGTGGGGGTGGTGGCGCTGGTGCCTCTTTCCTATGCTCCTGCTTCCCGGTATCGTCAGCCTAAATCTTACTCTGGCCCTTCTTCCCATATCCTAGATTGTTCTGTTTCTGTTTATCCCGGGTGTTTCCATCGTCAAGAGTCTCCAGTGGTCTTTCCTCATCTGGGCGACCTAACGAGGTCGACCTCTACTTCCGTCTCTCTTCTCTCTTCTTCTCTTCTCTCTCTCTACTCCTTCGGATACTTCGCTCTCCCTCTAGTCTGAGTACTGAGATATATTTTCTCGATTCAACTCTCAAATTGGTCCCTAATGCGCCGCTAACAATTCCACCCTCTGCCTTTCCGTTGTTGTGCTCTCAATTTGATCTCAGGGGGTGGTGGCGCGCGCTTACTTCTCTCCCTAGATTTTCCACCCGGGTCCCTCTGCGTCCCCGATCACTCGACTAGCTAAAAATATTATCTCCTATACTATCGACCTCATCGTGCGGATAACGAACACGCACTCACATATATACCTCTTTTCCTACATAAACGACATCGGGGGAACAACACACACACACACACACACACACACGCGTCGTGCCAGAGTGGAACGCTACTGCATTAATAATGGAGAGTGGCCTGCTCGCTGGCAACGCATTTGAAATCATCTTTGTGGTGTGTCTCCAAGTGTTGGCCGATGGTCTTCCTTCCGGCCTAATTTACATCTCAGATGAAGAGCACACACACACACACACGCACACACACACAAACTGACCCCCCTTGCCTTTCCATGAATCAAGTGGATGGGCCTGCAAGAATGCAACAACAAAAATTATCTACACAATAAAGAGGAGGAGAGACTTGCACGGCCTCAGTATAAGACTTTCGTGGCTGCAGTGGCAATGTGAACGCTCACTCACTTAACACCTTTCAATTGGAGAGTCTATACTGTTCATTAAGAATTTATACTAAGGCTTTTTAAAATCACGAGTCGTACAGTAATGAAGGTGATATCATTTGTGATATTATCATTAGTATACATTTTTCCACGACAACCACTGACACTTCAGATTTTGTTTACTGTCCGGGTTCACTTGGGAAGGAGGCGGGAGGAAGGTGCTTTATGATTGGTTTGTAAAAATAGCGGGGGCGGGCGGGGGGGCGCTGGTGGGACGAACGGGGCCCAGCTGGGCTCTTTGTGCCATTGTCTCTCCCAGGGAGATAAAAAAGCTGTCTGTTTTATTGGTTCGGACTCCCTACAGCCCCTCCCCCCCCAGTTGGCACCTCCTGGATGGGGGGGGGGGGGGGGGGGGAGGAGGGGGGAAGAGGATGAAAAGACGGGAGGGTTTTTTGGGATTCCAAAACGGACTTTGTTTGTTTCCCCCGCGTGCTCGCATGGGACAACCAAAATTAAACTCACCAACATTCGCCCAAGTGTTGGGGGGGGGGGGGGGCGGGTATACAATTGACAACATGCAAACATTTGTATAAAACAGTTGGCGCACACTCACACACAAACACACAATTTAGTCTGTAAAGGAGAGGAAAAAGCATATTTTGCGAAGGAAGGTGGAGATCTTTGTTGTTTTTGCTGTCACTTCCTAGGTGGTAGCTGCTGCAAAATTCCACGCTAAACCCCATGCAGCTAAACTCCAGTACGTGCTACGCCACCACCAACACATACAGTATATAGGCCACACCCACCGCCTCTGCTGGAACAGCTAGCCTGATGGAGACATCCTGGTGCGGACCTTGATCATGATGCAGTGTGCAGTGTGCGTTGATACAGTGCACAGCGTGAAGTCCCAGTAGCATGTAGCAGTCAGTAGACAGCCTCCCCACCGCACCCCCCCCTGCAGGGACTCCCTGGCCGACTCCTCTCTGTCACATCAAGGACACTGGGTCTCCAGAGGGCCGTCAGCGTGGAACAAAAGGTGTATGTGTGTGTGTGTGTGTGTGTGTGTGTGTGTGTGTGTGTTCTCTGTGTGTGTGTGTGTGTGTGTGTGTGTGTGTGTGTGTGTGTGTGTGTTCTGTGTGTGTGTGTGTGTGTGTGTGTGTGTTCGTGTGTGTGTTGTCTGTGTGCTTGTCTCGTGTGTGGTGGTAAGGCCGCTGCCTTCTCTCCTCTCTCTCCCCTTCCCTCTCTCTCTCTCTCCTCCTCTCTCTCTCTCTCTCTCTCTCTCTCACTCTGTTTCTCTCTCACCTCTCCTCTCTCTCTCGCTCTCTCTCCCCCTCTCTCTCTCTCTCCTCTCTCTCCTCTCTCTGTCTCTCTCCCTCTCTCTCTCTCTCTCTCTCTCTCTCTCTCTCTCTCTCTCTTCTCTACTTAAGGACACGTGTGTGTGTGTGTGTGTGTGTGTCTGGGTGTCTATGTGTACGTGTGAGTGTGTGTATTAAGGGTGTGTGTATGTGTGTGTGTGTGTGTGTGCGGCAAGAGCAAACTGCAAAAACAATAAAGACTCGGTGGTGTTAAGACTAAGCAGCAGCAGCAGCAGCAGCTATAGAGGTCGTCTCGTCTATAGGGGGTGTGGTGGGGGAGGACCCGGCACACCCACACCCAGTGCTACACACTGCTTATCTCCACCCCCCCCCCCATCCTCCTCCTCCTCCTCCTCCTCCTCCTCCTCTCACCATCGACTCCTTCCTTTCCAGACATTGATTTCTTTTTTCAGCGTGAGACATATTTCAACATTTCTGCAACTTGTTTTTTTGATAGATTTTCATTCAATTTTTCTTCTCCCCCCCCGTCCCCCCTTTATTGTCTCCTTTCAGTGAAATGTAGAATTGAATTTTCGTTCGGTCTTTTGTCCAATTCATTCTCAACCTTATTGTGTGACTTTTGCTTTCATAGAAAAACATTTCTATGAATCCTATGAAGTGTTCTTTAGGGGCGGTGGCTTTTTCTTGTTCTGTTTCTAACTAAAAACGAACTAAAAACTGTCAATGTATTGATAACTCACTGTCCTTCCTGTCTCCTATCTCCTATTTCCTTCCTGTCTCTTCTATCTTCTTTCCTCTTTCCTGTCTCCTGTCTTTTATCTCCTGTCTCCTTGTTCCTATACTCTGTCTCCTGTCTCCTTGTTCCTGTCTTCACATATCCTATATCCTGTCTTCTATTTCCTGTCTCCTATCTCCTATTTCCTTCCTGTCTCTCATCTCCTTGTTCCCATCTCCTGTGCCCCTTCCCTCTTTCCTATCTCCTGTTCCCTATCTCCTATCTCCTGTCTCCTTCTTACCCATATCCTAATTTCTGTCTCTTATCTCCGTGTTCCCATCTCCTGTCTCCTATCTCCATCTTTCCTATCCTCTATCTCCTATCACCAATCTCCAATCTCCTATCTCCCTCTTTCCTGTCTCCTATCGCTTATCACCTATCTCCTATCTCCCATCTCCCTCTTCCTATCACCTATCACCTATCTTCTATATCCTATATCCCTCTTTCCTACATCTATCTTCTATCTCCCTCTTTCCTATCTCCTATCGCCTATCTCCTATCTCCTATCACCTATCTCCGATCCCCCTCCTCCTATCTCCTATCTCCTATCTCCTGTCTCCTATCTCCTGCTCCTATAGGCATGCACAACAGCATCAGTGAGATCCTGAAAGAGAAGACCCTGAAGCCCACCCGCCGCAGCCTGCCCTGCCTGGCCCAGAGTCAGACACACCCCCTCAACCTCAACCACTTCCTGTCCGTGCCCCTCAGCCCTGACCCGCCGAAGCCTGAGCCTGAGCGCCTCGCCCAGAGCATCAGCACTTCCTGTAGCCTCCTGCCCCCGCAACCGGGTCAGTCCGCCCACCCATCCCACCCGTCAGTCTGTCAGTCAAATCAATCAATCAATCAGTCAATCAATCGTTTCAGTTAGTTTATTTCTGAGAAATGTGATTCATGTGACTGTGACTCAGTCAGTCCGCCCGCACATCCACCCATCAGTCTGTCAGTCACTCAGTCAGTCAGTCAGTCAAGTCAGTCAGTCAGTCAGTCATTCAGTCAGTCAATCAGTCAGTCAGCACTCAGTCAGTCAGCCAGTCAGTCAGTCAGTCAGTCAGCCAGTCAGGCAGTCAATCAGTCCTGTAGCCTCCTTCCCCCGCAACCAGGTCAGTCCGCCCACCCATCCACCCATCAGTCTGTCAGTCAATCAATCAATCAATCAATCGTTTCAGTGAGTTTATTTCTGAAGAAAATGTGATTCATGTGACTGCTGTCTGGGCTGGTATCCTATCCCTGGCTGCCAAAAGGTACCAGTTTGGACGCCTGCCATGCAAACACTTGATCAGTTGATGAATGCTACAGCTGACCCCTGACCCCTGTACTCTCCCCCCTTACCTTCCAACCTACCTGCTTTGTTATTTTTCAGGCAGGGCTGAACAGTGTGCCATTGGCTTGGTGTGTCGATGCCTCAGAGACTGTAGGAGGAGACACGCTTCAGAAGCCAGGCAGCAGGAGAGGGAGATATTATAATAGTTATCTGAGTACCTAACAATGCCTCAGGGGAATGCTGTGTGTGTGTGTGTGTGTGTGTGCGTGTGTGCGTGTGTGTGTGTGTGTGTGTGTGTGTGCGTGCGTGTGTGTGTCGTGGTCGGGGGTTGAGTGCGCCAGTCTCAGGTTGCAGAAGGATACGTCTGCTGTGGCAAGGCAGGGAAACTCACTTGTGTAAAAAAATACCCCGAGCAATCAAGGAAGTCGAGGTTGCCTCAATAGCTCTTTGTCCCAGTAATAAATCACCAGATGCATTACCACAGTGCACATTCAGGGGGACGCGTGTTTGTTCCCTCTAACCACACTCACTCGGGCTCGTTCAAGTATTCATCGCTTTCAGTTGTCGTCACTTAGACCTAAATGAACCCGATTCTGAACACAATTCAGCGACATCGACATTCAGCCTCACTCACTAGCTCGCTACACGCTAACTACCTCCTCACTCTTTTTTAGTGCCTCTTTATTTCCCATTGACTTTGCATGTGCATTGTGCAGATATTCTCCTTTTGAACAGGAATGAATGGAAGGTTGATATAAGAATCTCATGCTATTGACATGAGATGTAGGCTCTGTAGGCTCCATTATTGAGATGAGATCTTCTCCACACAATCCCTGCTGATGGCTTTTCAGTCGTAAAGCCACAGAGGGAGTCTGTGTGTGTGTGTGTGGGGGGGGGGGGGGGGGGGGTGCAGTGGATTACAAGGATTATGGTGAGGACAGATATTAAGATGTATTAAGATTAATATTAAGATGCCTCAGGATGGCTCTCTCTGACCCCTGTCAGAGAGAGGATGGTGGGGGGATGGGAGGATGGTCGTATGATGGGTGTTTCGGCTCTCAAAGTATGACAACAAAGGAATAGAAATAGAATATCCTTTTTCTACTGACCCCTTTTCTAATTTTAGGACGAGCATAAGGTAGCCAAAGTGATGCTCTGGGTTGGAGTAGCGGACTTCCACTCTTACAACAATACTCCTCCAGGCAAAGGCAATGGCCTTCTTACATTTGGTCGTCACTGAAATGTGGTCACCGGTCCCTCCAGAAATAGCCACTTCAAAGCATCAGAGAGAGTCTTAGATACAGTCGGCCAAAAGTATATCTTTTGGACTGGGGCAGGACCAGAACAACGTCTCACGATGACATCTATCACATTCACGTTCATCTACTCTATTCTAGCTTTATTAAAGTGGTCTCGATGGAAAGAACCTTAAATTAGATTAACTTTAAAGTGTGCAGAAGAAGGGGTCCCTTGGAGAAAACAACAGAATCTGAAGTGCAATGCAAGGGGGGGGGAAAGGTAGTTTGGTTTTGAAACCAGAGCAGGAAAAGACATGGAAACACATGAGTTCACTTCTGTCTGGCACCATTCTGTATCTGGAGATTGAGTCCAGTACCATGATTATCATTTGTTGTATGTCTGCAGCCCAGTAATAATACATCAGGTTAGGAAGTCCCAGGACTCCTGCTTCTCTGGAGGAATTGTTTTTTCCCACACGGGTACATGGGATCACTGTGGTGGCTCCAGAATCACTGGTTTCAGCAACTTCACGCAGATTCTCAAAGACATCAGTATTTCCTGAATCGAGGCGCCTGCCCCATATCTCGAGCTTTCGGGTGAAGGCAGTGATCTTGTCTTCCAGGTGAGGTAGGTGCTTGTCTCTGAAGCTGAACATTTAATTCATTCAGCTTTCCAAATACATTGCTTAGATAGGCCAGTTTCATCAGAAATTGTTCATCACTGAACTTGCTTGCAGCCTCACACATGCGCTCCTCCTCCAAAAAGATCTGAATCTCCTGTCTGAGCTCAAAGACTCGACAACACTTTGCCTCGGGAACGCCACCTTGCTCCGCTGTGAAAGAGCACAGCTGAATGATCGGCTGAACGATCAGCTCCCATCTCCTCTCAAAGTGCGGAGAACAGTCGCGCTTTCAGGGGTCGGGTTTTGATGAAATTGACCACACTCACGACCTCTGTCAAAACCTCATTTAGTTCGGGGCAGAGCTGCCTTGACGCCAGCGCTTCTCCGTGAATGACAGTGTGTGTGTCCATTGTGCATTTGGCGCGACCCTCTTGATTAGGGCCTGCAGTCCTTTTCTTTTCCCTGCCGTGGTCTGCACGCCATCCGAGCAAAAGCCCACACAGTTTTTAGTGACTTATTTTATTTGAAGCAAATATACTAAGGCGGTCTACCACGGAATAGCGCTAGCACCCCCACCCCCGCCAATCCACACATCACTGCTTTGCATGCATTGAACACATACAATCCTGCAGGCGCCCCTGCCCTGGATCTGATGTTTTAATGTGTTCATTACTCCTTTGTTTTTGTGTGTGGTTGTTTTGTCTTGAGTGTATGATCTTTATTGTCAGTAAAGAAAGGCATTAATAAAGGCAAAAAAAAAGAGAAATGTCCTCCCGTTCACCGCGCCCCACCTGTCATGTCTCTATTCCCCACTGGTGGGGAGCGCCCCACACTTTAAGAATCGCTGCTCTGGACAGAGGGAACTACTTTGTGCACAATTAGTTTGTAATCACCAATGCTTTTGGGGAAGTGTACAAAAGATCTATTTCTGTGCAGTGAGTTTAGGGCCGAAACCAAACTCCTCCAAGACAACAAACTTGGAGATATTCCCACGCCAAACCTGTCAAACGCCTTCACAGCATCCGATGAAACAATAACTCGTCCAGGGTTGCGGGGGAGAGAACAACAGCTAATAAAGCCTGTCTGATCTGCTGAAATAGTATGTGTCATGGTGGCGTCTACTCTGGAGATGAGTAATTTAGCAACGATTTTCACGACTGCATTCAAAAGACGCATTCCTCGCCTGGCTTTAAAATGAACCCGATAGAAGCATCTGTGAGCGTTTATGGCCAGATCCTCTGACTCAGACAGTGCTCGGACATGTCTAGGAGTAAGATAGCTGGTTTGGCTGAGAACTTTATACAAAAATCAAGTTGTCAATTGACGACAACGTTGTGCAGAACCCCCTATCTGCTAGTACGGTGGTGTTCAACCTCCATCAGGGATGTTCTGTGTAGAAGCCCCTATCTGTAGTAAGGTGGTGTTCAACCTTCATCAGGGATGTTCTGTGTAGAAGCCCCTATCTGTAGTAAGGTGGTGTTCAACCTCCATCAGGGATGTTCTGTGTAGAAGCCCCTATCTGTAGTAAGGTGGTGTTCAACCTTCATAGAGGATGTTCTGTGTAGAAGCCCCTATCTGTAGTAAGGTGGTGTTCAACCTTCATAGAGGATGTTCTGTGTAGAACCCCCTATCTGGAGTAAGGTAGTCAGGGACATTCTGTGTAATTTACAGAACAAGACAGACCGACGAGTAAGGGAGCAAGATCAGATTCCACTGTGGTCGAATATTCGATTCTCTTGCCAATAATCATTCCTATTCCCCTGATAGGAATAATGAATTATTGATCAAAAAATAATTGAGACACTTGTTTTCTTCCTACATCGTCCGACACACACACACACACACACACACACACACACACACACACACACACACACACACATCAGGATTAGAGCTATTGCACTTATGCAGTGTTACAGATCTTCTTTTTTCAGACCTCTGTTCCCCTAGTATCATAGTGGTTTTAATCAGGTGTTATCCGGCGCAGCCCTTCGTCGTCAGATGGCCGCGCACACACACCGGGTCATCAGTCTCAGGCTTTGCTCCTGAGACATGCGTGACAGATCACATCAGCCGTGTTGTGCGTTATGTGGTCACCATATGCAGCACCGGCGGCCAGCCAGACACAGATCTCCTTCCCGGTGTCATCTATAGCCACCACCTATCCCATTCCAATGCCATACGATATGATGCCTGTGATGATGTGATGCTTGGTTTCAAAGTCTTGTCTTAATCGTTCCAAAGCAAATGTTATGGTCATAAGGTTTAATTGGATGGTCCTTATCCTGTACGCACACACACACACCACACACACACACACACACACACACACACACACACACACACACACACCATACAAACATTTACAAATACATGCATATACGGATGACAAAACAGGCTATTGGCAAGAGCTGTCTTCACAAAATATATCCACTTCTAAAGAGGTTCTTAGTCGATTAAACCTCTCCGGCTCAACTCTAAATCCATTGATAAGCATTCGAGCTGTG
The DNA here is from genome assembly GCA_002895965.2 of Coryphaenoides rupestris. Classification (NCBI taxonomy): domain Eukaryota; kingdom Metazoa; phylum Chordata; class Actinopteri; order Gadiformes; family Macrouridae; genus Coryphaenoides; species Coryphaenoides rupestris. The sequence continues at coordinate 193,515 of PIJE02000054.1, forward strand.
GCAAGAAGGAAAGAAATACTAACTACCCACAATCCACAGTGACAGATGAAACAAATGCAAATGACTGTATTCGCTTCCTAGCTCCTTGCTACATTATTAACTGCATTATCGATCGTTCTGTGTCTATTTCCGGCAGAGGAGGGCAAGAAACTCTATGTGGAGGAGTCGGAGTCGCGGACCTACGAGGCGAGGGCAGACCAGTCCTTCCTGATACAGAAACCCGTCCCCCGGGCGAAATTAGAAGCACGCTCAGACTCCATTCAGGTAACCTTGCATTCCGTCCACGCCAATGGTCCAACAAATGAACAACTAGCACACACACAATTTAGCCCAGTTGTGTTCAGCCAGTAGTGTTTTAGCCCAGTAGGGGTTTATCCCAGTAGTGTTTTAGCCCAGGAGTGTTTAGGCCCAGTAGTGTAGGACAAGTAGTGTTTAGCCCAGTAGTGTTTTAGCCCAGTAGTGTTTTAGCCCAGTAGTGTTTAGCCCAGTAGTGTTAACCCAGTAGTGTTAGCCCAGTAGTGTTTAACCCAGTAGTGTTTTAACCCAGTAGTGTTTTAACCCAGTAGTGTTTTAACCCAGTAGTGTTTAGCCCAGTAGTGTTTTATCCCAGTCGTGTTTAGTCCAGTAGTGTTAAGCCTAGTTACTGTTTTAGCCTAGTGTGTTAACCCAGTAGTGTTTAGCCCAGTAGTATTAAGCCCAGTAGTGTTTTAGCCCACTTGTGTATAACCCAGTAGCGTTTTAGTCCAGTAGTGTTAAGCCAGTAGTGTTTTAGCCTAGTTGTGTTTAGCCCAGTAGTGTTTAAGCCCAGTAGTGTGTGTTTTTAAGCCCCACTGGTGTTCAGTTGTCTCAGTTTAGTTTTAGCACCGTGGCGTTTATCCCAGTAGTATTTAGCCCAGCAGTGCTTTAACCCCAGTGTCATTTTAGCCAATGAGGGTTGAAGACACAGAGTCTAAGCTACCCTACTCTACAGGGTAAAAATCGACCCCAAGTCTTCTGGGCTGCTTTTCCGCGACGGCAAGAAGAGGATTGATTACATCCTGGTGTACAAGAAGTCCTGTCCGCAGGTGGAGAAGAGGTGTACCTTGAGAAGAACCTGCGCGCAGAGGGCATGATGCTGGAGAAGGAGGTTAGTGTCGGCCATCGGGTCCTGCGCAAACACACAACTCAGTCGGATCATTTCCCACAAGGTACATTTAAAACAGGGCCTTTTTAAAGTTAGAGACAAACAATCTTTATTAAAGTTATCCATCAAAATGTAAATGGTGGAACAAATGTGGTAATTGCATTTGGGTAAAGTGCCGTTTTGGTTTTAGTGTTCTGGATAACGTTCCTGCACTCGCATCTGCATAAATGAAGCTGCTAAGCGTATCTAACGTTTTTTTTTTGAGTGCGCGCCGTCTCGTAATCTAACACAATGACTCTATGCTTAACACGAGGGTTGGGTTTTGTTGCTTAGTTTCGTTTAGCGCGTCAAAGCCCCAGAGTTCAACGGGTTCAATGTGTTTCGTTCAAAAGCCGTCCCTGACCAACACCGACATCATGTTTGTGAAGATCCACGCGCCGTGGGACACGCTGTGCAAATACGCCGAGCAGATGAACATCCGCATGCCGTTCAGGTGAGGGCTGAGGCTGAGGCGACGATCCGCTCAGGAGTGCGAGCTGCTGGGACACGGCTGATGTCATCTCTGCTCTTTTTCTTTGTGTTTCATATTGACATCAGGAAGAAGTGCTATTTCACCGACTGGAAGAGCAAGAACATCCGTAGGTACGTCGGCACACGACCTTGTGCGTTGTGGATCCTGCGCGCAGAGCAATCGACGGAATCCACGCGCAGTCCCGTGGGAAGATGTTAGCGTTTTCCCAACAACGCGCAGATAAGGTTATAGGCTAAAGTATTGACGTTTACCGTCTACCACAACTAATAATGAACTTATCCGCCGGAGACTCCACCACAGGGTTTTCGGATGTCTAACACGGTTTAGATCGAAGCATCTTCTACAGGTATGCTCCTCTCTCTCAGTCACGCCGAGCTGGGCTCCTCATTTGCATTCTATTTTTAGAGAATCACACTCGGGCACTTTGATCTCCTTTTCAGTTGTCCAGACGCACAGACAGTCCCACTGCGGCAGACAGAAGGAGGCTAAAGCAAACAGTATAATCTGTCCATCTATCTATCTATCTATCTATCTATTTATCTATCTATCTATCTATCAATTAATCTATCTATCTATCTGTCTATCAATCTATCTGTCTGTCAGTCTGTCTATCTGCCTGGCTGCTTTTCTGCATCTATGTATCACGATCCACTGGTCTCCCCTTTACATTATTCATGTGCATTAATAAAATGTACCATTAGGGCTACATTCACAATGTACTATGACTAATACATCCACCAACAACATGTACAAATTCATACCACGTTATTTTTATATTCTGTACCGAATGCAATCTCTTCTATAATCTAATGTAATCCTACGTCAGACGAGCAGGCAGGAAGACAGGTAGACAGGTAGGCGGAGACTGGACACTTCATAAGTGGCCACGAGCGTCACTGGCGGGGAAGGGCAACAAGCGATCTGGCGCTGACTGGACCAGACGGCGGGTGTTTAAGTGCCGCTGAGGTGGTGGAGGTGAGAGAGCGGGCGCAGGTGGGCAGACGGAGCAGCAGGTGGAGCGGCTGATGATGTAACCGGATAATATCTCCAGCCTCCAGCCTCCACCCGGGGCCCAGAACTGCTGGGGCGGAAGCGGAGACATGACAGTTGGGGTTGTGTTGAGGTTAAACCTTTTGGAAATATGAAAAGGTTCAAACGTCACTATCTCCTGTGTCCTCCTCACCCCCACCCCCCCCCCACCCCCCCACAGTAGGTTCTACATGCGCTGTCGCCAGGTGAAGAGCTGGCTGCCCAAGAACCCCATGAAGCTGGACAAGGAGGCGCTGCCCGACCTGGAGGAGACCGACTGCTACACGGCACCCTTCAGCAGGGCACGCATGCACCAGTACGTACGTGTGTGTGTGTGTGTGTGGTCTGTGTGTGTGCATGCGTGTGTGAGTCCATGCGTGCATGTGTGTGTGTGTGTATGTTTCTGTGTGTGTTATGAATGTCCATATTAATGATGAATATGTAGGCACACACATAAATATATGTGTGCTCACAACCCTCCTACTTAAGCCAAATGCGTGCAAAGTCTCTAATTAAACCGGTTTAATAATGAGCCCATAAGTAGGTTAATAAGGTTTTGTTACATCGGCAGATGCTTCCGAAATGATGGACACATTTCATGGAATTCTCCTAATCCCATTGCATTTATCCTTTCACCCTTGGAATTACGCAATTAAACAATCATTCCTGGACACAATACAACGAATGAGTAATTAACAAAAATAATATGAATTAGCTAAATGGTAAATGGTAAATGGATTGCATCTATATAGGGCTTTTATCCAAAGCACTTTACAGTATTGCCTCACATTCACCCATTTATACACCGGCGGCGGTGTAGGGTTAGGCGGTGTCTTGCTCAGGGACACCTCGACACTTAGCTAGGAGGCGGAGCCCGGGGATCGAACCAACAACCTTCCTGTTGATTGATTGTTCTGCCCTCTTCCTCACCAGCTTCACCATCAACAACAGACAGACGTTCTTCTCCAACTCGACCAGGAGCAGGATCGTCCACCACGTGCTGCAGCGCACCAAGTACGAGGACGGCAAGTCCAAGATGGGTACGCTGGGGGTCCCTCTTCTTAACCCGCTTCTCTCCATTCATCTCCCCCTACGCCTCATCCCCCATCTCCACACAACACATGACCCGTGTGTAGTGAGCAGACATGTATCCCGCTGAGGGTACAACGCAATGGGAACCGTAGTTCAGAATACCTTCGACATACAAGTATACTGTTGGTTCAAACAAGTTGTTCACTATTTCATGTTTGGTCTCGACTGTATTTCCCCTTTAACTGAAGTCACGTCCTCTGTGCTCCACCACTGGACTCCATGAGAGGTCTGCAGAGCTTTATTTAAAGGGAAACCTTGCTGACTATGTATCATGTATCATGTCAACGTGGTTAGTTTATTCAAATGAACAATGTTTACCTTTGCTTCTCCGTGTCGTCACCTGTACCCACATCTCCCCCCCCCACTACTTCTGTCCCCACCCACGTCATCTGATTCACCATTGTACCCCAGCTTGGGGTAAGAGTTGGGGTATGATTTTAGCATCGGCGCTGGGCTGTGTTTCCCCCGGAGACACAGAGAGCATCAGCATCTACTGCAGCCGTTTATCCACACTGTAGACAGCGGATAGACTGAGATAAGGTTGAAAACGTTTTCCGTTTAAGGTTGTGTAGACAGACAGGGTATTGTTTGTTTCTGTCTATTAAAGAAAAGGGATAACAGCAGTCAGCACAACTTAGCTGTCCTGCTGTTGGCTGCATAAATATCGGTATATTTGCTGGCCAGCAATTGTGAATTCCACATGTGGGCACAGCCTCAAAACTCCCAGCCAATCAAATTACATAACTAAGTGACTGAGCTCGCTCTACACTCTCGATACCGAAATCCACTTGGAAGCAAAGCAAAAATAACTTCTCTCCTCTGAGAAAAAGGCTCCTGCGCAAATTTCAGTGAATCTTTTAAAACAGTTATTAACTTTTGACGGCTGCTTCGATCGCTGCGCTGTCCTCAGGCCTTTCCACTTTCCTTCCAATTGTTTTTGACATTCTGCAGCACGACTGTGCCACTCCGTGCTCCGTCATGAACGGGAAGTCCCTCCCCCGGGCTCTGATTGGTCGGATCATTTTAACACGTTTGGGGAGAGGATTTTAACAGGCCCGAGGCCACACTGATCTGCAGAGAGGAACGGAATGTGAACTTTTTGCGAGATCAGGATGGTCTCACGGGGCTAGTGGCAGCCATTGCTGTGTTAGCCAACTGCTCTCTCCGTCTTCCTGCTTTTGGTTTTTGGTCTTGGCGGTCTTTGCTGATTGCCCAGATTTCCCAAACTGCGCCCCCCCCACCACCACCACCACCACCACCTTCGCTCAACCTCAAACCCATTCTATTACTGTCTCCACTTGCTGACAAGATGTTTTTGTGATTCAAAGTTTGGCTTTGGAATTCACATTAATAATATGTTAATACATTCAACCACTCCACTCTCCATCAAATAACATGAGGTCTGCCAAAAGAGTCAAAGAGGCAAATCCCCTTTTTAAATCCTCTCTCTCGCTTTCTCTCTCTCTCTCTCTCTCTCTCTCTCTCTCTCTCTCTCTCTCTCTCTCTCTCTCTCTCTCTCTCTCTCTCTCTGTCTCTCTGTCTCTCTCTCCCTGCCCTTGCGTCTGTCCTGCATCTGTGCTTACAGCCTACCGTTGTAATCATAACGTAACACGGAATTCTCCAATGTTCCGTCAAATAACAGCTCAGCGCAGTATTGCCATATTATCGCAATATTCCTTCCCTGTACTCCTGAATAGATGATAGGATAGGATCGCAGCGTGCTGCGACATTACCTGCTACACCCACAGGCATCCAGACGTAGCAATTCAGGTTCCCAATATGAGATTTATTTCTGCTCTAGTCACTATAGTGTGCCATAGACTAACTAAGGAAGTGGTCGGCATTTGGCCAGATAAATTATTTGGTGCATTTGATAAATCAATCAGACATAATACATTCACCGCCAATATCTAATTGAACTAGGATAAGACTAAACAGCATCTACACACATTTACCCTAATTGAGTTTGCAGGATCTTTGACAAATGCCATGGACACATATTCAAGATTCAAGATTCAGGAGGTTTAATAGTCACATACACATACAGGATATGCAGTGAAATTAAAAAGTGGCGATGCCCAGCGGAATGTGCAACAGAACAATACACATATAACAAATTGATGGGAAAAAATCGGAATATCCACACTATTCACGGTATTTACAGCAAAAGGAGCAGCTTTGTGCATATTGATGCGTGACAAATTAAAATAGTATCAGGTATATAAGCACAGATCGGCTCTCGCTATACACAGTCAATAAATGTTCACGTTTTCCATCACATTTTCCGCATATGATGATCCTCACAATGTACCGATGTCACCGAGGTCACAAGGTCACCCAGGTCATCCCCGGTCACCTCCTCCTGCCGGCCCCATCCATGTTTAGCATGCGTGTGTGTGTGTGTGTGTGTGTTGCGAGCCTTTCTCCTGGTTACATGTCCTCCATTTTTCAACAGCTCCGCCTCTTTGTTGTCTGTCTCTACTTAATTATTATGGTCGCCATGACCGGATCTATGCCCAGTCTGTGAGCTCCTGGGAAGGTGGGTATGTGCCTGTGCGCTGCTACTAGCTGGTATAGAGACCCCGGGAGAGCGTTAGGCGTTAGTCACACTTTCACAGAGTATTTTGGTCGCATTTTGGTAGGAGTATTTCGTCAGCGATAGGCTACAGTATGTTGGTTTTCACTATCCAGCAAGCAATATAGTGTATGATTAATACATACGGCACATTTGTTTGTCTCTAGCTGCAGTGTAAACGTTGCATGTTCAATTTCTTTGTTGATTACTTGAGTAACCCCGCCTCCCCACCCACACACCCCCCCCACCTTCCCCTGCCCACACACACACACACACACACACACACACACACGCACACACACACACACACACTGATGTCCTGGTGTTTCTGTTTGTGTGCTCCTCTTGATAACACTTCGACAAGACATTAGGGTTTGATTGCTAAGCCAAGCCTGCAGCATTTAATATCCAGCAATTCACTTGAGTGTAATTACGCATCACGAAATAAGAAGACACTTATCGATGCACTCCTCAGCACGGTGGTGGGAACCATGAAACCACACATGAAAGGAACAATGTTATTGTCTAGAATGCCTTGATTCCCATTGAGGAGAGCAAGGATATTAACGTGGCATGCAAGTAAATCGATCTGCCATACATTGTTTATTGACACTCACAAATTTAAAGTTTACTGGACATTGTTGTCGATAATGACTGTTGTAGATGCTAATATGCCAATGTTGATTTGAATCTTTACAACTAATTGATATGCTTGATAGTCTTCTCGTAACAATAAGTGAAAACAAAATATTCTGGCTCTTTCTGGTGTTTAGGTATTAATCGATTGTTGGGCAACGGTACATACGAAGCAGCGTTCCCGCCGCACGAGGTGAGAACAGACCGTTTGATTGGCTGTTATGGAACTGATGTCATAAGTGGGCAGACCTTTCCCACTGTAGTACTCCGTAAATGTGTCTCGAGGGTTATTATTATTATTATTACTATTGTATTTTTTTTTCATTATTAACCTTTCAGGGCGGCTACAAGAGCAGGCATCCCATTAAAACGCATGGGGCCCAGAACCACAGACATCTCCTGTATGAGAGGTGGGCCCGATGGGGCATCTGGTACAAGTACCAACCCCTGGACCTCATCAGGTAAACACCCCCCTACACCCACCATATATATATTTATATATATATATATATTTATTTATTGTTACTACCACTCCCCCGATATCGTACGTTCTGTTTGAAGGATCATTCCAAGGTTCAATACTGTCCAACCTAAAGTCATGCCGTTGATGTCTGACGCCTGATCTGTGACATCACTTCCTCCTCCCTTGCGCTCGCAGGCGGTACTTTGGGGAGAAGATCGGTCTGTACTTCGCCTGGCTGGGCTGGTACACCGGCATGCTGATCCCCGCCGCGCTGGTCGGCCTGTTCGTCTTCCTCTACGGCCTGTTCACCATGGACTCCAGCCAAGTCAGGTATAGGCTCCAGTGTTGTTTTATTTGTTTCATTACATTTTTATTTAAAAATATAAAACATGTATTATACCATTTTATCAAATTAAATGTGACTTGTCGTGTTCAAAACGAACCGACTGTGTGGCGTCCGCTATCGCTGCTTGCAGCTTTTGTGAGAACCTCTGCCTCAAACCACCGTTCACACCCGACTCCGCGCTGCGCTTCCTTGGGTCCGCCCTCGGCAACACACCAGCCAGTGCAGTGCCCCCGAGTTCCCCCGAGTGTTTTGCTTGCTTGCTTTCTCGAGAAGCGCTCGTCCACACAACAACTTCATCACACTCCACACCGCACACGCTTGGCTACCTCAGCAACACACCTGCCAAGTGGAGTGAAGTCGATCGGTTGAACGGTTGTTGAGAAAATCGAATTACAGCCGTACACACACACACACACGCACACACACACACACACTCCCACACACACGTACATGCAGAGACTCCTTCCATTATAGTTAGGTTTACAGTAATTGTATTCAACGTGCCTTGTTGTGTCCCCAGCAAAGAGATCTGTGAGGCCAACACCACCATTATGTGCCCCATGTGTGAGGAGAACTGCAGTCCCTGGACGCTGAGCGACAGTTGTGTCTACGCAAAGGTCAGACCTCCTCCCTGCGCCAGCCACACGGCGGCCAATAGCCTCACAGTATCTTGTCCCAGACGACCATGTCCTCCATTAATCCACGCATGAAATCCAAAGTCACTGTTTAAAGCTGCCGTGATTAATTATCCAAAAACAATACAATGTACCCTTGTACTTGTACTTTTTTTCTAGAACGTTCCTCTGTGTCTGCTTGTTTCCTAGGTGACCCATCTGTTTGACAACGGGGGTACTGTGTTTTTTGCCATCTTCATGGCGATATGGGGTAGGTTGAGGCTGTCGTGTCTCCTTTTGTCTTTTTCACCGTGTTCAGTCTTCCTTAACACAATGTGTGTGTGTGTGTGTGTGTGTGTGTGTGTGGGGGGGGGGGGGGTCAGTTTGTCATGCTCAATTTCATCTAAATTTAACCAGATTTCCTATTTATAGACTGTAATCCGCTCTCTGCTCACGGCTCCATTACTTTGGATGTATTCCTTCAGCCAGAAGTATCCACCATCCCCTCACGCATTAATATCCCGTAATACGAGCCCCCGCTGCGTAAATACCTGTATGAAGCCTATAGGTCCCATCCAAAGTGTGCACATGTGGCAGTCGCACTCAAGACAAGCGCTTATCTGGTGTCGACGGCAGGGTTGCCGGTTCGATCGCACGAGATGCACCAGCTGCCCCTGCAGACCCAAAAAACAAAAAAACATCTGTTTTCCCGCGTGCCCTTGAGCTGGACAACTGCTACCGTGCTCGCTCCCTCACTGCTCCGCGTGACCGGGCTGTCGCTGTGCAGGGACGACGCCGCCGCGGACACACATGCCGTCGCCGTCTGTGCGTGATTACTATGAGCTCCATTAAATACAGTCCCTTGTCAGGCCCCACCCCCCCCACCCCCCCCACACACACCCACCCTTCGGCTCGGTTGTGATTACCTGTCCAATTCTCCCAGAAGAAGACCTCTCCCGCCACCCCCCCTAATATAATTCTGCGGCGTGGGTGGCGGAGTCGTGCCTCCGGGCGGATGTTGTGCTGCAGTTATGCCTCCCCTGAGTTATGGTGTTGGAGGTGCAATCGATTCGACGCCATGTGATGTGGGGCAAAGTTGACCCTCCGGGGGGTTGGGGCTTGATGAGCACCAGGGGAGCCCCCGGTATAATATAACACAACACGATACAGGCCAGCATTATCAAGTGTTTTTTTTCCTTGGGGACGCCGGGCCAACGTAGTGAGGATCGGCTCCAAATGTACTTAAGCACAGGAGCGTGAAGACGCGAATGCAAATCATTGGTCAGCCCCAAGGGACATCGCAGGACATCTTAAAAACATGTTGTCCTCATGTTAAAAACTCCTCCTCTCTCTCCATCGATATATCTCTCTCTCTCTCTCTGTTACTCTCTAACCTCTCTCTAGCTCTCTCTCTATGTCTCCGTCGCCTTGCTTTCTCTAGCTCTTTGTCGATCTCTCTCTATCTCTCTCTCTCTCTCTCCTCTTTGTAAGTATCTTTGTCTCTCATTATTTATCGCTCCTTCTCTCGCCAAGTCTTTCTTGCTCACTCTTTCTGTCTGTCGTACTTCCTCTCTCACTCCCCTATTCTCTCTCTCTCTCTCTCTCTCTCTCTCTCTCTCTCTCTCTCTCTCTCTCCCTCTCTCTCTCTCTCTCTTTGCCTCTCTCTCTCTTATTCTTCCTTCCTTTGCTCTCACATTTCAGTCTTTGTTATTCCCTGTTTTCCACAGAAAGCGGGTCAGGCTATATTTAACTACACCATCTTCCAAGTGTTACTTGGTCTACATTTATTCTCCCCTCTGAAAGCCACTTTCGCCCCACACACACACACACACACACACACACACACACACGTCTTAATCACATCTAGTGTAGTTTCTTCTCATTGCATTTGTGACAAGTTTTTATTTGTAACACGTGCATACTTACCAAATGAAAGGGGATTATATGAATCATGAGTAAGCCGTGCATGCCAACTCAATTCAGCATTTCTCAGAGACAGTGTTATATTGTTGTTATGAGTTACAGTACATATCGATCAAACTCAATAAGAACAATACAAACAATAATTATACACAGACACATTTTTGCCTCTCAAAGAGTTCTGGTTCTGAGCTTTAGCCCAAGTCGCTTTCCTCTATCACTCCCAGCTCTTCTGAATGTGTGGAGAAACCATGCAGACCTTGTTGGGTGGGGTGGGGAGGTGGGGCAGCACCTAAAGGATCCTGCTCATCTCTGATCCTGCTCATTCCACTGGTCAATAGCGAGTAAGGTGGGCACACACAGATTTGTGTGTCCTTGTACCAATCCCCAGAAGGCTTCCACAACGGAGCAAAGGATGTATTTAATTCTCAATGTGAACCAGATTCATAAAACCCAAACCTCCATCGACCCGTGTGATCGGCTGACCGTGATTAGCGTTCACATTGAGCCGCGCCTAATTAGCCATCGGGGGGGAGCCACAATGCAGAGGCGAGGCTTTGGCGATGGTAGATCATTTACTGCATTTATTGGCCATTAGAAACCGCGTGGCAGTGCAATGGAACATTAATTATGTGTCCATACGATGGAACCGATCAATAATTGTATTGATCCCCCCCCCACCCCCACCCCCACCCCGCATCACAGCTACGGTCTTCCTGGAGTTCTGGAAGAGGCGGAGGGCGGAGTTGACCTACGACTGGGATCTGATCGACTGGGAGGAGGAAGAGGTAATGGACGACCCCGCCGTGGTTATTGTGTTATCGCACACACACACACACGTCTCCCATTATTGTCCCAATAATGCCGTCGCGGTGAAGCCGATGTTCAGTAAAGCAAGGCTGTTTATTCGCCAGCCCGAGACAGATATGTGCCACTCACTAGCCGCCGCTGACATGTCTGCTGTGCACCAGGACGAGCTGAGGCCACAGTTTGCGGCCAAGTACTCGCGGGTGGAGAGAGTGAACCCCATCTCCGGCAAACCCGAGCCCTTCCAGCCCCTCACGGACAAGCTCAGCAGGCTCATGGTGTCTGTGTCGGGGATCTTCTTCATGGTGAGCGCGTCGCGAGTCTTTAACATCGCCCCCTGCTGGACGCTGGTGTTGGTCAGATGAGATTAATGCGGATGCGGTTAATGAGGATGATTTATTTCGTTGTAGTTTTTTTTCTTCTAATTACTTTTATGTAAATTCTCCTTTTTTTTTACATTGTTACTCATGCAGAAAAGTGATTATATTTAATAGGTTTTCTAGAAGTGAGAACTTGCATATGTAACAATTGCATTGATTATATGCAAAACATATAAAAGAAACATTTCATTAAAGAAAAACGATTTGTCTTTAAAGGAAGACCTTCTCGTCCCTACAGAGCATTTGAATCATGGATTCTTTTTCACCAACTCATTAGATACCACATTATTCCCCCCCTCCCCTCCTCGCCTCCATCTTGTAATTACATTTCCCTCTCCTCCGTGGATAGATTTCCCTGGTGCTGACGGCCGTGTTCGCCGTGGTGGTCTTCCGGCTCATCGCCATGGAGAAGTTCGCCTCGTTCGACTGGGAGTTTGTCAAGAAGAACTGGCAGTTTGCTACCTCTGGCACCGGCGTCTGCATCAACTTTGTTATCATCATGTCCCTCAACGTGGTGGGTGGTGTCGGGGCGGCGGGGGTCTCCGCCCCTCGATCAGCGAGGGCCGCCCCGTTCCCCTGCGGCTGCCTGCCTCTCTCCTGAATCACTATTTATTTAGAAAGAAGTGTTCCAAGAAGCCTTGTTTGCAGTGCCAGAGTGCCTCATAAGATTTATCGGACCATAAGTGGGAGGGGGGGAAACTGAAAACTGCTGATGTAAATCTTGACACTTTTATAATGATCCACATTGTTGGGCTCTTTTTCATATCAAATCGAATGCCATCGTAGCGATGTTCCCGATACGCACCACGCCTAGGGTGGCTTTCCTGTGTCTCCTTCAAAGGACACAGGCCAGGGTGCTGCGGTGAATAGTCCGGTTTATCCTCAAGTTTGCCACGGCCCTTGCAACAGAGCCGCCATGATGTCCCACAAACAAAGCTTGTCCCGCGTGTTGTGTTCATAGATTAGACTACAGCTACATTTAGTTAGAACAGCATGGTTTCTTGGGAACGTGCAATAATCACCACAGATATCCAGCAGAGAATTACAGGGAGCGTTTCATCCAGATATTTTGGAGTTTAATACATTTAATACAGACTTGTTTTTAATACGTGGATAGAGCTATATGGACAGATGTATTTTAAATTTGGACAACTGAGGCATATGGCCTCAGTAGAGGACATTATTATTAAAAACATGCCTGAAAACTTTAGAAAATGATTTCCTTCTACTTTAGTCATTATTGATGGTACTGAATGTAAGACCCAGGTGCATCTGCACTGGCTTTACAGAGTCAGCTTTATAGTGACTATAAAGTCAAGCACAACCTCAAAGCATTGACTGGATGTGATCCAAGTGGTTCTGTCATTTTTGTGTCTAGTTATTTACAGGTTTTACAGACAATTACTGAACGCAGTGGTTTTTATGATGTACTTAAAACACTGAAAGTTCACAAGTGCAACAATCAAATGGTTGATAGCGACTCCACACATCAATTTACAGCAGCGCCGACACAAAAAGCTACAAAGCTCGCTAATTAGTTACAATTCAAAGGTTTATTTCAATTCAATTCAATTCAATTTATATTGTATAGCCCTTAATCACAGAGACAGTCTCAAAGGGCTTTACAGCCAGATTATTATGCGGCCAAAAGTGATTTATGACACGCCCCCCCCCCCCCCCCCTAGCCCCCTGTAAGGCAAGAAACCACTCCCTTAATTAACAAGGAAGAAATCTCGAGGAGGAACCTCAGAGTGGGGGATCCCTCCTTCCAGGGATGGTTCAGAGTGCAATGGGTGTCATACGGGCATTTAAAAACAGGGGTAACAAAGCATGACAAAATGCAAATGACAAAGTACAAATAGTAAATGAGATAGTAATATTATGATGGGGTGCTGGCTGGAGAGCAAGCTGGTAGCCGTCAGGTGAGGTGGCCAGGTATCCAGTCACGCATCACAGCAGCACCCTAGTTTGGATGACAAACATTATTTGTCACCTATTTCAGTGTACAGGTACATTGAGCAGTGAAATGTTTTTTCGCGAGGACCAGATTGCTACCGCGCCATCGTGTGATTAGCATAGCTCGGTGATTAGCCCATTGTGGCTCGTAGTTAGCAGATCTTAGGCTCATTTTCATTTTAAACACATCACTAACGTTTCCTCCCTCGCTCTCCCCTTCTCTATCTCTATCTCTCTCGATCTCTCGCTCTCCCCCCTGTGTTTTACATGAGCAGTAGGACTCTGTGGCAGTAGGACTTTGTGGAGTTTGTGTCTTCAGCATAGATCGCCAACACTTAGCATCAAGTTTTATGTTGTCGTCTGCTCCGTCCGAAATCCGAATGTCATGGATATATCCTGTGTCATCAATCAGCCTTCTGTAGAACTCTCTTAGATAAGTAGCGGCATTTGGCAAATAACATACCAGCGATATTGTCAGGAATCCTTGAGAGAGAATCATCAGCAGGGGGGGCGTTGTTCAGTGGACATTACTAACATGCTGCAGAGCTGTGGGAAAGCTTGTGGGGCATAGCAACAGTAACTAGGGGGGGCGGGACTTGCCGCTTGAATAGGGAAAGGTCCATTGTCTTTGTTGATTATCATCACATTTGACCCATCTCTTCCTGTACGCTCACCTGGATATCTCCCTCCACAGGTGTACGAGAAGGTGGCTTATCTGCTCACTAACTTAGGTGAGTGTCGTGCAACTCTGCCACATGACGTGACACAACAATCTTTTTGGTTGTATCTTGTCGTGATATCTTTGTCGTCAATCATTTACCGCTGTGTGTGTGTGTGTGTGTGTGTGTGTGTGTGTGTGTGTGTGTGTGTGTGTGTGTGTGTGCGTCTGGTCCTTTGACAGAGCACCCACGCACTGAGTCAGAGTGGGAGAATAGCTTCGCTCTCAAGATGTTCCTGTTCCAGTTCGTCAACTTGAACAGCTCCACCTTCTACATCGCCTTTTTCCTCGGGAGGTCGGTGCGCCCCGCTAAGCGCTCCCCGCACTGAGCGACTGTTTACCCGAGCAACACAGCATCGACTGCAGCGTTTGCTATGAAGAAAAAAGTGTGGAAGTTGCAAAGTTGCAAAATAAACTTTTTATAAACTTTTAATAAAGTTTTATTATGAGAATGACTTCTCCACATTCGATTCCTCTCAGATGTAGGAGCTTATTTATAAGTTCTCAATATTCATAATCGGGAAAAGGCGATAGAAACAATGTTCTGTCTTTTGATACAGGAAAAAAAGAAAATAGTGCCGAATGGCAAAATGAAAAATGTTTCATTTGAAGAATGAGGTTCCTCTTAGATTTAGGAGATTATTATTCATCATTTCTCAATATGTATAATCCTGAAGTGACAAAGGAAACAACGTCTCCCTAATACAGTTAGCAGCCCTTCTGCTCCTTCCTTCTCTGTATGTTTGCTTTGTTAGTCGCTGGCTAATCTTGTCAATCTCAATTTGTCAAGATTTGCAGGCAGGCCCGGAAAATACAACAAGCTGTTCAATAGGTGGAGGCTGGAGGAGGTGAGTGCCGTTAGCGTCACTTAAACTGATTATTGTCGCAACATAACTGCAGCCATTCAAACCCCCGACATTTTCCAATGAGGGCACTGCAGCAATATTAGAGTAATTAACGAATAAAAAATGTCTTTCATGGTTATTAAATGACAAATTAAGTATTCATTTTGATAAATACGTGTGGAACATTGAGTCTGTTTTTAGAGTTAATACGATTTAAATAATAGCAATGAACAGAGACAAATGATTTGAGGAATTCTGCATTGCCATTGTGCACGTGTTAAACGATATTGCATGCTAAATGCAATAAAAAACATGATTTATCCACCCATCATCAGTCATTCCCTGACTTCTTATTCCGCACAGTGTCATCCCAGCGGCTGCTTGATTGATCTGTGCCTGCAGATGGGAGTCATCATGTTCTTCAAACAGATCTGGAACAACTTCATGGAGCTGGGTTACCCGTGAGTTGTCATCACAGCAGAAGGATGCATACGATGCTGTCGCCGCTGATGAGCGATGTCTCGTGACGTTGGTCATTTCAAATGTGCAAACGTTAAGCGCCTTAGCTTCTGTTCTTATTATCAAGGCGGCGGTGGTTGTGGTGGTTGGTGGTGCATGGGGGTGGAGGTGGTGATGGTGCATGCATGGTGGAGGTGTTGATGGTAGAGGTGGTGAGGTGGTGCATTGTGGAGGTGGTGGTGGTGATGGTGCATTGTGGAGGTGGTGGTGATGGGGGTAGTAGTGGTGGAGGTGGTGTTGGTGGTGGCACACGGTGGAGGTGTTGGTGGTTGAGGTGGTGAAGGTGCATGGTGGAGGTGGTGCTGGTGATGGGGGTAGTGGTGGTGGTGCATGGTGTAGGTGTTTTGGCGGTAGAGGTGGTGATGGTGCACCACGGTGGAGGTGGTGTTGGTGGTGACACATGGTGGAGGTGGTGCATTGCGGCGGTGGAGTCGGTGGTGACACATGGTGGAGGTGGTGCATTGCGGCGGTGGAGTCGGTGGTGGTACATGGTGGAGGTGGTAGAGGTGGTGATGGTGAAGGTGGTGTTGGTGGTGGCACATGGTAGAGGTGGTGCATGGTGAAGGTGGTGGTGGTTGGTGTGCTGGGGGTGGAGGTGGTGGTTATGGGGGTGGGTGGGGTGGGTAGGCAGTCCGCATGCTCGGTACTGCATTGTCAAAATAATGACTGCGATTCTGTGCAGTTTGCTGCAGAACTGGTGGTCACGCAGGAAGATGAAGAAGGGAGGCGGGGTGGGCCAGAACGCGGAGAACGCAGCCCAGCTCCCGCAGTGGGATAAGGACTGGAACCTGCAGCCCATGAACGCCCACGGCCTGGTGGACGAGTATCTGGAGATGGGTAAAGCATGCGCCGTGAAAACATAACGTTGGTCATCGTGTTCTTTTTATAGTCCTCTCTTCAGACAAGGTCGTCATGGCCACTGAAACTCTTGAAACAAATCTGTATGACTCCAACCGAGTGTATGAAGTGAAATGTATGTGATATAATATAATAAACTGATATAATGAAGTGATACCACTATGATAGAAAGTAATTTCCCATTAGGGATGAGTAAAGTACATCTTAATGAATGTACTCTCTCCCTCACTCTCTCTCCCTCTCTCCCCACTCTCTGTTTCTCCCTCTCTCTCACTCTCTCTTCCCCCCTTACTCTCTCTCCCCCTCTCTCTGTTTCTCCGCCTCTTTCTCTCCCCCCTTTCTCTCTCTCCCTCTCACTCCCTCTCCCCCCTCCCTCCCTCTATCTCTCCCACTCTCTCTCTCTCACTCTCTTTCTACCTCTCTCTCCCTCTGCCCCCTCCCTCTCTCTCTCTCTCTCTCTCTTCCTCCCTTTCTCTCTCTCTCTCTCTCTCTCTCTCTCTCTCTCTCTCTGTCCCTTTCTCTCTCTCCCTCTCTCTCTCCATCCTGCCCTCTCTCTTTCTCTCTCTCTCTCTCCGCCCCTCTCTCCTCCCACTCTCTCTCTCTCACTCCCCCTCTGTGTCTCTCTCCCCAGTGCTTCAGTTTGGCTTCACCACCATCTTCGTGGCGGCGTTCCCGCTCGCCCCCCTGCTGGCGCTGCTCAACAACATCATCGAGATCCGCCTCGACGCCTACAAGTTTGTGACCCAGTGGCGCCGCCCCATGCCCGCCCGGGCCACCGACATCGGTGAGCGACAGCAGCTACACCTCGTTCTACACCCCCCCCATACCCATCACACCCTCCCCCTCTGACTGTGGTCCAGAGATCCCTGCTCATTATCATTGCGATTGTGTGTCTGTCTGTCTGTGTGTATGTGTGTGTGTGTGTGTGTGTGTGTGTGTGTGTGTGGTGTGTGTGTGTGTGTGTGTGTGTGTGTGTGTGTGTGTGTGTGTGTGTGTGTGCAGTTGGTGGCTGGCTAGCTTAAGCCATCTGGCCCGAGTCACACTGATGAGACTCTGGGGTTGGGTGAGGCTGCACACCTGCGGCGCATTAAGCTAATGCGCCGCAGGTGTGGCTGCTTAAAACAGCCGCCAACTACACACTCCCAACACAACCAGATGCATATCCCAAAATATCCAGATTACCTTGCAGTCAGTGTCATGATAATGATAATAATAATGTATGATAATGACAAAATGACAATGCCTTGTAGCATGTGCTGCAACCGTGCTGGTTAACAAATGGCAACAAGCCTAGAATCTTATCTTCTCTTATATTTGAGTCGGGTCGAATTTCACGGAAAAATGGAATGTGAGATGTAGGGTGGATAATTAAAATATATATATATTTCATAGCTTTTTTAAAAGGTTTAATTATGATTAGAGCTAATATTCGTTTCGGATTGTTATTGTCTCAAGCCGCAGAGCTCAGAATTGCACTTCCGATTCTTACATCTAGTACCTTTAAGCGTTCCTCACTGGGTATACAAGATACCCAAGATCAGTTCCCCAGCAGCGGCTGTGTTTCGAGTGCGCTCTCCCGTCACGCTCCCTGTCACCTGACCAGGTATCTGGCACGGCATCCTGGAGGGCATCGGCGTGCTGGCGGTCATCACCAACGCCTTCGTCATCGCCATCACCTCGGACTACATCCCTCGCTTCGTCTACGCCTTCAAATACGGACCCTGCGTCGACAAGGGATACCGCCACGAGAAGTACGCTCACATTTACGTTCGCGTTTTACACTTATGCCGTTTGGCAGACGTCTTTATCCAAAGCGACTTACAAAGAGTACATTCGTTGAGGGAGACAGCAATATATCGCTGTGGTGCATAACGGTAAGAATAGAGCAGGTTTCAAGCGTTCAGAATTACAAGGTTAATAGAACGAGTTTCATAATTGCATGATTAGCAGTCACATGATTAGCAGTCACATGATTAGCGGCCCTTTGATCAGCCTAGTATAACAATGAGCATAGCACATTGATTTGCATAACATGACACAATTAGCAACTTGCTAAGTATCTGATTGTCACAGCGTAACGAATAGCAGTGGGCTTTGCGATTTTCCATGTGTAATTACGACATATAACTTTATGTAAATGACTAAAAAACATGACAAGCAGAGCATAATGCTGCGCAGCTTGTAACATGTGGCATAGCATAGCGCTTGGCAGTACGTGATTAGCATAGCATTATGCAACGTGAACGCAGCGAACGCGATGAGCGTAACCTAAGGGTTAGCGGCCGCGGTGCTAACATGATTAGCAGTGTCTCGCTCCATCAGATCAGCATCAGGTCTCTTCACACCAGGCCGTCCCCGTCCCCCCCCCCCCTCCTCCTTGCCACCAGGTGTTTGCGAGGCTACATGAACAGCAGCCTGTCCGTGTTCGACATGGGCGAGCCGGCCAACGGCAGCCACGTGCAGACCCGGTACTGCCGATACCGGGACTACCGGGCGCCCCCCTGGAGCCGCACCCCCTACGACTTCACCCTGCAGTTCTGGCACGTGCTGGCCGCGCGGCTGGCCTTCATCATCGTCTTCGAGGTCAGCCAGAGTGCTTTGCTGTTTTTTGTGCTGTTTTTGTTTTTTTTGTGTGGCGCGCTGCTGCTCGCCAACACGTGTTTATTAGTGCATTCATTCATCGCCATCGCCTGGGAGCTTCCCCCCCCGCATGAGAGTTAAGACCCTGCCTCTGCTTAACGACCCGGCCGTGTCTGCAGAGTTTGTGGATTCCATTGAGTCTTTTTATTCCCCCCTCTTAATCACAAGAGGATTTCGCCATGCTAGGGTAAGGTAACAAAAACGCTCTTAAACAAATCCCATAATGAAACGTAAACCCGGGTTTCCCCTCCAGGACAAAGAGACTTTTGTCTAAAAGCAGTCCCTCTCTGGGTGTGTTTAATCCTGACTTGTGGCACGAGCACCGAAGGCAGCAAATCTAAACGGTGATTTCACCGATGGGTGTCTGGGAAGCCCCCCATCTGAGCGAGCTAACCGGCTGACGCATTAATTGCATTCATATAGTGACTTATGATTTGTCTCCGTCCTCCCCAGCACCTGGTGTACGGCATCAAGTCCTTCATCGCCTACCTGATCCCGGACATGCCCAAGGGCCTGTGTGAGCGCATGCGGCGGGAGAAGTACCTGATGCAGGAGCTGATGTACGAGGCGGAGCTGGAGCGCCTGCAGAAGGAGAGGAGGAAGAACGGCAAGCGCTACCACCATGAGTGGCCTTAGGCTCCCAGAGCGTGTCTCACACACACACACACACACACACACACACACATGCATATGCATATACACACACATACGCACACACACACCCATACACACTTATACACACACATGCATGATTATACATGTACGCAAACACACACACTTATACACACATGCACGCACACACACACACACTTATACACACGCACACACATGCTTATACACACACACCAACACACACACGTACTCACACATGAACATGCACCTATACATATTGTACACAAGCGTTGCACACAAACACATACATATGTGCACACGTACATTCACACACACATATAGACACACGCGCACACATTCACACACACACACACACACACACACACACACACACAGCCCCACCCCCCCAGCTCATTCAGCGTACCGTATGTTAGCTTTCAGAGTTTGGCTTCATGCAGCTCTGCACACCAAAGACACCCACGTCTGCCAGTTCCTCTCGAGGCGTGTTGACCTCTGACCCTCTGACTTTCTGGTCACCGGCCCCCTGGCCCTCTGAGCCTCTAACCCCCCCTCCCTGTGTAATCTTCCCTGCTCCGAGTTCAGCCCACCCACCCCCGCCCCCCCCCCCCAACCCAGTCCCCACCCTCCCTTCTTCCCTGCCCTCCGTCCGTCTGGGCAGGTTTGCAGGCCCCCCCCGCCAGCGCCCCCCTTTCCCTCCTCCCCCTCACCCCACCACCCCCCCCCCCTCCCTCCCTCCCTCCCTCCCCCTTCCTCCTCCCCTCCGCCCCCCACCCCAGTGCTTGTTATTACGTGGCAGCTAACAGCGGGCCACTTGGCAGTGACAACGCTAGCAGGCTCACATGCAGCTCTGCACCAACGCATGGCCGTGCCCCCCCCACCCCCCCCCCCCCTCATGGTCCTCTCACCCGAGCTTCCGTGGCACTTGGTGAATTTGTTTTGAATTTATTTTATTTGTAAAAAAAATGTGTTGAAACAACGGAAAAAACGTGATTCTGGTGACGTGTTGACGAAATGTAAAGGACAATGTTATGCAACGTGACTTGTGTGTGTGTGTGTGTGTGTGTTGCCCTCGAAGCATGCTGATCAATACTTTACCATTCATAGAGACAGCTGGAGGTGTGTGGGGGTGGGGGGGTGGATGTGGCATCCAGAACCATTGAAGAACTCGTCCTGCTGAAAGAGGGGCTTCCTTCCCCCCTCGTACAAACCTGCATGGGAATATCTCGCCTTGTTTTTTCTTCCGTTTCTCTTTTGATAGACCAACCCCGTCTTGATGCCTGGTTTGTACTCCGTGTGAGCTGTTTGTTACCCTTACCTGTGCTACTACTGCTACTACTACTACTACTACTACTGTTCCTTCTTCTTCTTCCTCTTCGTCTTCTTCTGCGCCTTCCGGGCCTTTCCCGGAGGCGCGGATGGACGTGCTCGTCATTTCAATGTGATGGTTTGATCGTGCCTAAGGCTCCGCACACCGCAATCGTGTTCAGCAGCGTCACGTGTGCCTGTTTGTGCTTCTTCTTCAAGTGCAATAACTCCCCAGGATCCCCGCCCCCCGCCCCCCCCCCCCCCTTGTACGGCAGGTCAGTCGCTGTAAACCGGCTGACCTGTGGCCTGTGTACGCAAATAACGTTAACAAGAACCCAACAACCAACAAACAAACGACAGCGGTACTACACACTCAGCCGTGGTCTCGGCAACCAGACGTACGATAGTAAAGGCAACGTCCCCCCCCCCCCCCACTGGGATTAACAATGGGATCGTTTACATCCAAGGCATCCAGTAATGCCTCCTTTCCTTCTGGGCTCAGAATCTGTTCTTCATTTCCTTACTCTGCATGTGTGTGTGTGTGTGTGTGTCCACCCGCACCACCCCCACATCCCCCCCACACCCCGCACACCCCCCCACATGACTGTGGTTGAAATTTAGAAGGATCAGACATACCTGTGGTCTGCACGTCCTTTTTGTCTTTGCAGATTTCACGAGCGTCGAGTCATTCACTGCGAAGCCCCTTTCATTCTGTTTTCTTTGATGGAGCGCAACAAGGGAAAGGCAGGCGAGGGGCAGCGTTCGGTCGGCTTGCTCCTTTTTGAGGACAGCGGCTTCCTTTGGACGCGAATCCACTGAACGCACACTGTGGTGTGTTCGGAGTTATGACGGTGGCGATATCAGCGTGTCGGACCCAAGGAAAACTCAGGAAAACGTCCTGCGCGGGAGATCCACGAAGGCTGTATATCACTGTATGTCACAGCCAGTATTGCAAGCCGCTATGGAAATTAATGTTACACTTATTTTATATGTGAACGAGTTAAGCCGTTCATGTGCAGACCCTTAAGGGACTCCTATATGCCAGGTGGTTTCAGAATTTCCGGTTTTTGACATCACAAGTGGGAGTGTCCGCCCCAGATGTATGGTGGATAGATCAGCCTACCGGTTGCTACAGTCCACTGGGTACAGGCTGGTAGGCTGATCTATCCAGCATACATCTGGGTAGACACTCCCGCTTGTGACGTCAAAAACCGGAGATGAAACCGCTTTTTGAAACCGCTTGGAATGGCTAATCACGCTCTCTTTTAAGCACTGTCTGTATCTTTTGTAAGCAGATCGTTGCATTCGGGGTACATTGACAACTTGTTATTTAATTGATCTTCATGGAAGCGACAGTAAGGAGCAGGTGACAGAGACCTCTTACGAGAAGATTTACAGACATTTTATTTTGAGTTCATACAAGTTCACATTTGGTTGCCTGCTCTTATCATCATATATAACCGCTGTACATTATTTCACTTTGATCATTTACCGATTATGTCCTGGTTTCTTATTTTTTCGTGTACATACAGTATATATATATATATATATCTCTGGCTTGCCACGGTGTGGTGTCTGCCATTGTTTTACATGGATTGTTTTGAGTGCTAGCAGCATGCTCCCCACCATAACCTCAATGTCAGATTGGGACTCCTCAGGTGTGTGCAACCATGAATCATATTTTTTGCATTGTTGCATAATTCATTGCATCTTGCATGAATTATCCACAGCTTTATTGATAAAAGCTCACTGACAAATGATTACAATAATTATTATTATTGCTTATTCAAATTATGTTTACTTCTTCAGATTCACATCACACTACATGCATTGTCAACAATATCATAATATTCATCCTGTACAATAAAATATAACGGCACATAACCATCGTCATGAGAAACACCATTGGTTCAGGAGATCATTGGGAAGATTCACTTTATGCATTTGATTTGCCATAAGTGACGTGTTCATGGCGTGTATGCGCTCTGCTTACATTCCAGACGTAAGGAAACCAAGGACAGCTTGTGAGGCACGAGCACAGCGTTGACTGTATGTTCCTCCGTACGCGAGACTATTGAAAATCTATGCATGTTGTAATAAAACTGTCGCTGCGGTCATCCTGAAGACGTTCAGATGCCTTTTTAGATTTCAGAGAACAATTTGAAATGTCCTCGTACCTTTGTGTGTGTCGGTATGTTTTGTATGCATGGCTTGCATCTGGTTTGAACTTGTGAAGATAATTCGATCCACTTTCACCTTAAGGTGTTTGTAGGACCTCCTGCAAACCTACATTTTCATTTGTCATTAATATTTGGAAGATTATTTTTTAATCGATAATCATAGAACCCCAGCGCACTGAGTTTATATTTGAGATGCCACTTTACACTTGTCTTCCAGTACAAACAAAAATTTAAATAAAAATGAAAATAATTTAAGCCTTTTTTTGTTTTTTGTGTTAAGGGGTTAGAATATGTACAAATGAATATAGATATATTCTCACGACTCTGTGTCAGGTTTGGCCCTCTCTCCTCTGTAATATGTTGATTTGTGACGAAGGCTTTGGCCAAGGAAAAATATTTCGCTCAAAGCACCAGTTCACCCTTTTCATAAACCATATGGGAGCAATGAAAGGGTTTTTGTTACTCGCCCCTCACTGTTGGCAATAGCAGAATCTGAGAATGGTATTTAAAGTAATAAAGGCATAGACTTGCACATAACGGTCTCGGAAAAGATTGGACAGCCTGCTATTCCTGCAATAGAAAGTTACAAGGTACGATTGTTCTCGAGAACAAAAGGAAGCACATCACTGGTTATGATCATACGTTCAGTTGTATGATACGATGTTGTTATGCCGTTGTGACATGGCGTGTATCAATAACATTGTTTACTATGTTACATGTTTACATGTACAAAATTAATAAATAAAAGAAACTTACAGAAACTGAAATAAAGTCCGTTGAATGTTGCTTTTCTATATTTTGGAATGTACATTCAAATGTATTTGAATGTCCTGCTCGAAAAGAGTTCATCGCCTCATTCTGCAGAAGTCTTTAGTTACAGAGAACCAGAAGACTGCAGCTTTAGCTTAGTGGGACCAAACTTCATTGGTCATATTAAATAATGCTGGTTTTGCGGCCAGAGAGCTTTAATAACACTTTAAAAAGAGTGAGACTCAAACCCTGCGTTTGAGTAACAGTTTTCCTCCTTGCCGTTTGGACTCAGGCCTTTTGGTGTGGTCTCCAGCCATTCCTGTTCCACCGTGTTGTTGCCTTTCCCATCATCCTTTGCGTTTGTGTCCGCACCCATTGGCCCCTAAGGGAACGACGTAACGTTGACACACTTCAATGTTTTGGCTCTCTGTCACCAAAACACCGTCATGCATATTCTTGTGATTCATGTTCCTATCTTACCTGCGCAGGCTGTTTGGGATGCGCACCACCCCAGCACAGTCGCTTCCCCTTCTCCGACCAGAAGCAGAACAGATTTCCCAGCGGCCTCACAAGCAAAGGGTCCACATCTTTGTCCTTGTTGCATCCTTAACAGAGAGAAGGAACCACAAATTATTGGGAAATTGGAAATAATTTTGAACAGGCTGTCTTCAAATGGAAAATGGAGCCATTTTTTTTCCACATTATTATGTAATGGTGCGGTATTGGCAAAGCCTGTCGTATTGGCAAAGAACAGGTACACAATATTCCACTGCCACTCTTCGACTTGTTATTGCCCTTCCCCTGCACACGGCAGCTATTGATTGGGGGTGTCTGGGTGCTGTGTGCTGAGGTGAGTGACGGCACCCGCGTGGCACCCCGCTGCTGCTACGCGTATACATTACCGGTTAAGGAGGTAATCACCAGGCCCACGGTAAGAGTGGCCGTAAATCCCACGGCGCTGAGGTATAAATAGGACAGGGAGTACCAGGAGTCAGCCAAGGGTGGCCTGTGGGGAGGACAGGACAACGGACCCACGGGGGGGCGCAAATCATTCGGGCTCCGGGAGGGAAATACTAGTTCTAGCTGTGGATTGCACAATTGCAATTGTGCGCAATGCATAGAGGGGGATTTTTCTTCTTTATTCTATTATTTAATTTCTCTATTGTACTCTACTTGTTATTGTTGTATCTCGCATGCCATTACACCAGTTATATTCGTGAGTAATTAATGGTTTCATTTGTTTTTGGAAATAATTATAATAAGTATAATTCAATTATAATAAGTCCTCAAGAATCATAAATTAGACAACCTTTCAAATTTTCAATTTCAAATTCAAATGCCATTTTGGAACATTCTATTATCAATT